>VMBQ01002863.1:17469-37385 GCA_007657795.1 Dreissena rostriformis | reverse complement strand
TTTTAGTAACACTTTCAAAAACTCTCAGATCCATAAATAATAATTTAATTCTCTCGGTATTATCAACTCAACATTCTTCGCACTCATATTATTTGCCCTCTTGGTAGTTTTGTCAGAACAGTGAAGTGCAGCATGTAGAAGCACTACAATAACTTTAGTTTACTAATATAAAACTCTTAATGCTATTGCTTACAGTGACAAAACAATATTGGATACAAATATAAATGAACTTGTATGAAAAGGAATATTCACAATTCTGACAAAACTATACAGATTCATATCCACAAACATCAGAATAAATATCAGACACAAATGTGTTGCCCTTCTTCTACCACTTATTGTATTATACTATGTTGGTTATGGAAAAAATAAGTGAACAGGATTTTCAGAAATGCAATTGGATCAATTGCTTAGGTGCCCCTAGTCCTAAAAAAATGTGTACCGGTATTATTTATTATCTTAATTAAAAATAAAATGTTATAAAAATTAAAGAACAAACAAGAGATGTGTTTGTCAGAAACACAATGCCCCCTACTGCACCGCTTTGATTTTTTTTAAATTTATTGTTTTGACCTTTGACCTTGAAGGATGACCTTGACCTTTCACCACTCAAAATGTGCAGCTCCATGAGATACACATGCATGCCAAATATCAAGTTGCTATGATCAATATTGCAAAAGTTATGACCATTTTTCGAAACATAAACGCAAGTGTGACGGAATTTCAGAAGGACAGACAGACAGACAGACAGACAGACAGACGGACAGACGGACAGTGCGATCACTATATGCCACCCTACCGGGTGCATAAAAAGAACATAGAAATAGTAGTTTATTCAAGAGAACTATTGATGGGTAGGTTTACTGAAGTTCCTACCAGTTTCTGTGTGCGGTCCATACAGGTCCAGAAGAATCCCCAGCCCTGACAGACATGTTGACCTCTGGGCAAATGTTGCCCCTGGATACAGACTGTCCAACATTTTCCTCGACAACCAGCAAAGGAAATCCTGACATTCAACAATATGTCTTCATAGCAGATATATAGGAATCAACACAAATGATTCTCATACATAAAGATGTTACAGTGAAATTTCAAACACATTTGAACTCTAATGTTTGCCTTGGCCGCTCCAAGGCAGTGACCAGTTTTATTCTTTTTTTCTGCTTGTTTTTCGCTCGATTGTTTTGCTACTGGTATGTCAAGTGCTTTGCATTATACCAAACAATCTGACAACTGAATACTTGCTATGAACAACGATTGTTCTAGATTCTCTCCTTCTGGTGCATATTTTACTTTTGTTTACATGTTCAAGATTGTATTAAATGAATGTTTTGACTCAAAAAAACAGTCACTTGAAATATTTTAAACTCTTTGATATCATATAAAGGCAATACTTTCAACTCTTTCCAAGATCCAGATCATTTAAATGCTTGTGCAGCGCTGAAATAATACCAATCAGATACTAATGGCATTGTACATGTATTGTAATAATGAAACTCAATGAGTGATAAAAACATTGAGGACGCACATACCTGATAGCTTTTCATACCCGCCTCACTGTTCTTGTTCTTCTGTCTGTACCATGCCCCACCACTCTCTTTCAAGCGTAACAGCAACTGAAATTCAGACATGAATGTTTCATAGTCCAGCAGTGTGAACAAAAATTTTAAAATGTTGAGAATCATTTATGTCAAACAAGAGCTATTACTGTACTTCTTTACAACACACATCTACTCTTTGACACACATGTAGAAGATTTGACAGTCGATGCTGAATATTGACCTGTAATCATGAAGTGTGGCCTCGATTGTAAGTTTGTTTTTGTCTGACACTCCATCTCATATTAGTTAATTTGTGTAAAGTTACATGTATTATAAAATCCTTAAAGCCATGTCCAAATGAAAATGAGCCTTGCTCTGAAAAAATGGGCGTTTAATGCATGTGCGTAAAGTGTCGTCCTAGATTAGCCTGTGCAGTCATCACAGGCTAATCTGGGACAACACTTAATGCCGTAACTGGATTTTTACTAAGAAACTTTCTTCAAACAAAAAATATAAAAAAAAGCAGGAAGTGTCGTCCCTGATTAGCCTATGCAGACTGCACAGTCTTATTGGGGCGATGCTTTACGCAAATGTATTAAACCCTGTTTTCTCAGAGCCACGCTAAAATGCATTTTGAAAAAGAAAACTTTTATCAAAGATGGCCACGGAACCAGTGAGCCATTCTAAATTTTAAAAAGGAGAAACAAGATTTAAAAAATGTTCCTACTGAGTACATGTATGTAGACTTAGAAGTTTCATGTAAACCAAACAAAAATTAAAGAAATAGGTCGAAGAATAAAAAATGCTTACAGGCCAACAAACCCACCAACCACCCAACAATTATTATGATTCCAGTATACAACCCCTTGAAACTTTTTGTAATAGATTGTCGTAAAACAATGCATTTGGCATGCACAGCTCAACATGCCATCTGTGAAAACAGTCAATGAAACAATACCATTTAAGAAAAACATCAGTACATTTCACACATAGAATTGTTCAATGTTTTATGTTTGCAAGTGCACGAAAAGTTAATTGAAAAAAAGAACAAGATGCAGATTGCCTTACTAAACTATATTGAACAATATTATTTCACAAGTCTGAAGACAACTAATCTATAAAAACAAGTATTTTCAATATACCTTTTTCAACAGAGCTACAAACTGTTGTCTGAAGGCAGGGTTCTGGTTGTTCACATTGTCCGGTATAAACCCCCTTATGAGCCTCAACTCTGACATATCAACCACCTCAGAGGTTTTCTGGTTCTCACATAACAGAGCGAATGTGTCCAGCCGCACTTGCTCATCCCGGCATAACAGCGCGTCCTTTAACATCTGCACCGTCACCAAACCATACCACGCCTCACAGTCCCCTTTGGCGCTTTCATTAACCATCTCAGAAATCTGCACAGTATCTGTATCACTGACACTCTTTAAAGCATTGACACTGCCTCTACTTTCAGTTTCATTGCTTATTGCAGCCACTGTTTTCTCAGTCCTGACACTAAAGGTACCAGGTCCCTCTATATTTGTTGATGTGTTTTCATTGTGCTTTTTAATGTCATTCTGTTTTCTTGGCGACCAGGCAACTGCCCCACTGGTGTCCCCCTTCTTTAACATCCCAAGGGCTCGGGCCCGCCGCAGGCACAATATCAGGGCACCCAACTGGGTCTCTGAAAAACACCAATTTAGGCTATTAAAAGTTGTGAAATCAAAACTACGAATTGTTGAAAATGATACAATGGCTTACATAATACAAAGACTCATATGGAAAATTTAATACATCCTAAACAGTTTACATCACTATATGAGCTGCCCTCTGGGAAAACCCGGCTTAATGCATGTGCGTAAAGTGTTGTGGCAGTGTGTGCATTCAGCACAGGCTAATTAGGGACGACACTTATTGCTTTTATGGAATCATTTGTTTAAAGTCTCTGCTATACAAAAATCCACTCTAGGCGTTAAGTGTCGTCCCTGATTAGCCTGTTCCAACTGCACAGACTAATCTGGGATGATACTTTACGCACGTGTATTAAGCCTTTATTAACATAATAATGACCCAATAACAAATAACTTAAAACAGATTTCATTTGTTCACAATGGAATTTACAAAAGAAAACATAAACTTAGAGTCAGTAAGACTTTTTCTTTCACATGAATTTTTAAGAGGCCACCTAGCTCAGTTGTCCAGGATCACGGGTTTGATCCCCAGCTCAGGCACATAGCTTGCATATGGTGTGGTCATGAAATCCTTTCTATGGCCATTATCCCTCTACATCTTATTCAAGTAGGCCAGTTTTCAGTTACTGGCACGAAGTATGTACACTTAGTACTGGTAAACCATCTTTTCGAGTAAAATGTGAGTCTGTTAACCGACCAATGTGATAGGACTGAAAAACTGTTGAAAATGGCAAGAAATCCAACTGACCAAATAAACAAAGACAGTAGATAACATTTTCTGTGCCAAGTGACGGTGTAAGAATTTACAACATAAAAAATGTGATTTTATGAATGAAGTCTTTGAAACCATTTCATAGTTGTCTTCTGCTATCATGCTCCACTCACCAGACCCCGACTGCTTGTCCCCAGAGTTCACAACCTGTGTGAGGTGTGCTATGATCCTGTGTAGGGTCTCCTCCCCACACTTCAGTAGTCGCGGTAACACATACTGAAAAGATAAAATACGAGCCTCAGTCTTTTAAAAGGGGGTTTAATGCATGTGTGTAAAGTTTCATCCCAGATTAGCCTGTGCAGTTCCCACAGGCAAATCAAGGACGACACTTTCAGCTTTTATGATAATTTGTGTTTCAAGACAGTCTCTTCTTAGCAAAAATCCGGTTAAGGCGGAAAGTGTTGTCCCTGATTAGCCTGTGCGGACTTCACAGATTTACCGACTTCACAGGCTATGTTGGGAGGACACTTTACGCACATGAATTAAACCCCCTTTTCACAGAGCGAGGCTCATATATTTTGCTGATTATAACATAAATTTCAATTAAGAATAAAAATCCTAAAAGTGTGTCATTAATGCAGTGCAATGGTTAATGAGCACTTCACTTCTCCACACTCAGATCTACCATGAAGAATCATGGTGATAGCTTTCATGGCATTAAGAGAAATGCCCTGGACATAAAAATAGTATAAGCATAAACAAAGGGAACAAACTTCAAAAGTATCTGATGCAGAGTAACAGTTATTATGAACTACACTTCCCCTAAAATAATATCTATCAACATATGGGGTTTTATGATGATAAAAGCTAATTAATGTCCCAAAGAAGCAAAAGAGGATGCCACGGCCAACAAAAAGAACACCTTAATGTTGCTTAGTTATGTCACAGTCACACTACAAAAAAATGTGATATCAAATAGTGTTAAACCAAAAACAATTAAAGACACGGAATGTGATAGAAAAATGTTAAGTTTAAAATCATACAAAAAAAACAAAAAAACATTTCACATGGCAATTAAAAAAAAGCTAAAATACCTCAATAGTGTGCTTCTTCTGCAGATTTGTCTTCTGGCAAAGTGTCTCCAATACTGGAACAACCCACTGGGTGAACCATGTGACCTTGCTGGATTCTGATTGGTCCAGCTCAGTCATGTGACATCTGAACAAGCATTCATACAGCTCACTGGCCTGAAAAACACACGGGTGGTCTAAACTCTCACTTTCATTGGTGAGAAAAGTCTTATTGACAAGTTTATGCAATTACATTTACATCACTTCTTTTGATAAAGAAATTTTCAATATGAGTATATTATTTTCCTTTTTTTATTTACACTTACTGGTAATTACTAGGTACAGTTGAAAAAGTTAGAACTGAGAAACATTTCAAAGTCAATCAAGTGGCATAATAAAACCAAAATACAGTGAATTCAAAAAGCTGCATGATTTGTACAAATATTCATGCATGTGTAACTGAGAATTGTCAACAGAATTATGCACAATTAGCAAAAAACACTTTTTCTTAGACCCATGCTTACTTACATAACATGCTAGAGTATGTTCTTGCATTTGCTGCATAACATGCATGGCTATCCCGGAATCCCATGCCAACATCCTGGCACTTCCAAGATGGCTGACCAGGACAGACAGGGTGCCATATTTGCCTTTGCATGACCAGCTGACATCATGAAGGATGGTCAGGCAAAGATTGTGCAAGAATTCATCATTCTGTGTACATTGACCTGCATGAAATATTATATGTTATTGCTGACATAGTAAGTTTGAGTTATCATTTTTTTTGGCTCTCATTTAAAAAACTTGATTAGTTTAGACCTGTTTATTTCAGCTTAATTGCATCAAAAGCCTAAGGCTTATTGCAAATTAATATCTTAAAATAAGTGCTATTCAATATTGAATGGTGAGCATAATATGGATTGATGAGATGAAGGTCAACTGGTAAATAACATATTAAATGACCATGAATTTAATAAAAGATAAAACCATATAATACAGACTGCCAAACATATGATCTACCTGAATGATGTTTCATAAGTACTTCTTTTTTTAAATCTCTAAAAACATATCAATTTTAAAATAGTGAGGACAGGTGCCATTTTTGCTTTTTTTCAAAGGTAGAATTGTAAACATACAAACCTTGAGACTGTTGATACCAGAGATGCAGGGACACTACAGTCTGGAAGATATCACGCACAACAAAACGAACAGCCTGAAAACATATCCCAGCATCTGTTATACATGATTGCTTATTGGAAAAAAACAATATCAATGATAAAGAAATACTTATTTCTTAAACATATGATAATCAGCAGTTATTAGCTACCAAACAGCACTTTATCACACGCAGATCCAGCTGGAACTCAAACAAGAGCGGTCCCAAGACAGAGCGTTTGACTATTCTTCCGCTTTGATAGCATGATGTACATTTTCTGTCAGTCACTTACACCATGACAACAATGTCATATTATAAGTTAAATATCTATAGTAGTCATTCAGAATATGTAAACTTAATGCTGAAAATTTATAAATTAAAACATGATCAAGGCCACGAAACTAGAGTTTCATCTTTTTACAAACAAATTTATTTCAATTAAATTAAATTTGAACACAATGCCTAAAGATAAGCTTCATGCAACTACACACAAAATCACAGCACAATACCTTCAGCTGCACTCAAGTTCTTGAAAGGAAACCATTTCTCTTTTTTTTTTTTTTTTTTTANAAGCAACCAACAAACCAAATGCATTTCCAACCTAGGTCTGCATGTAAGCAACCAACAAACCAAATGCATTTCCAACCTAGGTCTGCATGTAAGCAACCAACAAACCAAATGCATTTCCAACCTAGGTCTGCATGTAAGCAACCAACAAACCAAATGCATTTCCAACCTAGGTCTGCATGTAAGCAACCAACAAACCAAATGCATTTCCAACCTAGGTCTGCATGTAAGCAACCAACAAACCAAATGCATTTCCAACCTAGGTCTGCATGTAAGCAACCAACAAACCAAATGCATTTCCAACCTAGGTCTGCATGTAAGCAACCAACAAACCAAATGCATTTCCAACCTAGGTCTGCATGTAAGCAACCAACAAACCAAATGCATTTCCAACCTAGGTCTGCATGTAAGCAACCAACAAACCAAATGCATTTCCAACCTAGGTCTGCATGTAAGCAACCAACAAACCAAATGCATTTCCAACCTAGGTCTGCATGTAAGCAACCAACAAACCAAATGCATTTCCAACCTAGGTCTGCATGTAAGCAACCAACAAACCAAATGCATTTCCAACCTAGGTCTGCATGTAAGCAACCAACAAACCAAATGCATTTCCAACCTAGGTCTGCATGTAAGCAACCAACAAACCAAATGCATTTCCAACCTAGGTCTGCATGTAAGCAACCAACAAACCAAATGCATTTCCAACCTAGGTCTGCATGTAAGCAACCAACAAACCAAATGCATTTCCAACCTAGGTCTGCATGTAAGCAACCAACAAACCAAATGCATTTCCAACCTAGGTCTGCATGTAAGCAACCAACAAACCAAATGCATTTCCAACCTAGGTCTGCATGTAAGCAACCAACAAACCAAATGCATTTCCAACCTAGGTCTGCATGTAAGCAACCAACAAACCAAATGCATTTCCAACCTAGGTCTGCATGTAAGCAACCAACAAACCAAATGCATTTCCAACCTAGGTCTGCATGTAAGCAACCAACAAACCAAATGCATTTCCAACCTAGGTCTGCATGTAAGCAACCAACAAACCAAATGCATTTCCAACCTAGGTCTGCATGTAAGCAACCAACAAACCAAATGCATTTCCAACCTAGGTCTGCATGTAAGCAACCAACAAACCAAATAAAAGCATGATTTCCCCATCCTAACTGAAAAAATTGTGTGAAAGCTTTTTATCTCTTTTTAGCAACAGTAACCACTCCCCAACTGACCCAAATAAAATCCCATGTTAGGAATGCATGTCAACTAGAGATAGGGGCAAAATCTGCTAAAAGGTCAAAAGTTCAAAGTCATTGGTAATGGTCATTAACTGATAATAAAGACCCTAAACACTATGGCATTGTTGCACGCAAGCGTTAATTTGCCTTTATTTTCTAAGTACAAAGAGGTGCATAATTCTGTACAATTGCCGGTCTGATTTAAGGGCCTTGGTCAGTGACCTTGCATGATGATCCCAAAAAACATGAGTGAAGTTCAATTGAATATCTTTAGAAGTTAGAGAGATATGTACTTGGTGCATGCAAACTTGAACCTGAATTTCATCTTGCATGCAAACCTTAACCAAACTATTGTAAGTACCAAAGGGAGCATAATCCTGCTAAAACACTGGTCACAGTTATAGGTTTAGTCAGTGAATGTGCATAAAGACCCAGAACACATATGTAATATATATTTCAATATCTGTAGTAAATATAAAGATGGAGTAGTTGCACTCAAGAAAAAACAAAAAATTTACAAGAGGTCCATGACGGCCCTTTAGTGTTCACCTGATTTTATGCTAAACCGATTTTGACAATTGTTTTGTAATTGACCCCACTTGACCCAGATTCAAGCATGGTGCATCATTGTACAATTCAGAAATAAGTGGCTATCAAGTTTGATCAAGTTGAGTCATTAATGTGGCCTCTAGAGTTAAAAAACAAGGGTTTTTCTAAGATTTGACCTGGTGACCTAGTTTTTTTTATGTAATTAAGTGACCCAGAATCAAGCTTTGCCAGAAAATTGTCAAGATAAACTTTTTGACCAAGTTTTATAAAGAGTGAGTCATAAATAGTGTCTCTAGAGTCAATCATAGAAAACATTCACACATCCTTACATCAACTGCATCTTCCCAGGCAGTAAAGACGAACTGTAAGCAGGCCTGCATAGCAACACTGTTACCATGGAAACAAGACTGCCAGTCCTCATAGCAACTACTCACTTCCAGGTGCTCTCTGTGAACATGATTTGAAATTGGCAATTAATAATATATTTGATCTGTTTTACTTTTATTAAATATTACAGTATGAAGAATAAATATCCTACATTCATTATAAACTACATTCATCATAAACAATAAATTTGTGTCATATATGCATGCCCTCCCCAAATTGAAACAAAGTGGTCCCTCTTTAATTTAACACCTAAACATATTTTAAATGGTTAATTCTTGTTCAAGTATTTTGTATCTTGTACCATACACTGCTAAAAATAATATACAGACAATTATTACTTTAAATTAATATGAAAAACATTATGGATTTATATACAGAAAGTCAAGATTTGATTTCAAACCAAAACATGTTTTCATACGGGCTAGTACATATTTCCTAGGAACGATTTAGGATTTGCTATCACTAGTCCTACAGGTATATGGGGAAATATACCCGCCTTGACAGCAGATGTGTATTATAATATAGCAACAGATATAATAATGCTTACCTGACTCTTTGGGTTAAAAGACAGATGGACTTGGCAGCAAGTAATTTACTGCCTACATCTAAGCACCTGTAATGAAGAGAACAGGATTGCCCGAAGAAAGAACATTTATCACAGTCATTTAAAAATGATTTTAATAAATCCTTCATCAGCCTGATTAAGTTGACCAGTTTTTATCATACCACTTTGCCAAAATTAGCCAAAAAAAAGCATCAAATTAATACCAAGGGTTATATTGAAAATTTACGTTAAATCATCACCTTTTTGTTTTTCTTGAAGCCCCATTTATACTCAAAATTCAACGGATATTTCTTAAAGTATTTCGTAAAATAAAGTTACCCAATAAANCCCTATGAAGTTTCATGATCCCAGGCCTAAGCGTTCTTGAGTTATCATCCAGAAACCATCTGGTGGACAGACCGACGGACAGACGGACCGACAAGGGCAAAACAATATACCCCCTTTTCTTAGAAGGGGGGCATAATAAATACTGTTTAGTTTCATAAGATGTAAGATATTTCAGGAAAACACATTGAATGCATGAATATTACACACCTATTAGCTATTAAAATACAAACTGCAGTTAATTTGATACTCAATGCAAGTGCTTTCGTTCATTAAGAATTATTTTATGTGTATTTTACTCATTTCATATTTCAAATATAGAATCTATCTTGCAAAATGCAGTGTTGTAAAACCCACACTTTTATTGCTTACAACTTTATACAGCCGGGATTTGATTATTAATTTCATAAAATCATGTTAAAAAGAATGTTTAAGTTTCATTTTATTGTTGCAAAACGTGCAATGCAATTGCATGAAACTGTATTTACCCGGGATTCGATAATAAATCTTGTGACAACATATATGTATACATTGTACCCAGTCCTTCCCAAATACCGTCGGTCCTCGGATTTTTCCGATAATAAATTTGAAAATCCGAAAATGATTCTAATATTGCAGGACCTCGTGTCCGGTAATAAAATTATGGGAAATTTGGAATTCCATAAGCTATTTTCAGACAAATATCAATGCAAATGTTAGATTTTACCGAATTATTAATGAAGTATTAAAGTAATAAACTTTTTTTCATTAGTTTCATTTTTTGAATCACGTAAGTGTTTATACAGTATCTGAAGATTTTTGCCTTGTTGTCAAAGCAAATAACACACTACGTCATCACTATACGAGTACATTCCACAAAGGGTGAGAATAAAAATTGACAACCACATGCGTTATGGTTCCCGTTTTATCAGAATCATTTGTAAGCAAGCAGGGCATAAACAAAGGCCATTGTTACCTTCCTGCAAACTGCCAACATCAACACGGGAGTTAAAAGGAAAAAAAATCTTGGACATTCTACATGAATAAATGCATGATTTCTATTACATAGTTAATGAAAAATAATGTTAAATTTATTGATATACATGTGTAGATTGGAAATGTATTATAATTATTATAATAATATTAAAATATTGTTAAAATATCTCATTTTTTTTTTTTCTTCTACATTTTTTTTTTGGGGCTGGAAATAATTTATCCGGGCCGGCAAAGGCTGCATGATTATAGGACCTTTTGGCCGGCAATGAATTATAATTTTGGGAAGGACTGGTTGTACCATACTTCGGTCCATGTGAATTACCGTGTCGCAAATGTATATTTACCAATTTTAAAATAGTTATATCATCACGATAAATTAATGAGTTTTGCGTTTTATGCATAAACATCATAACCAGACAGATCCTTTTAAAGCCCCATTAGGCCTAAATTAAAATTAAGTTTGTTTGCCCTTTACCGACCGACCCACTTTTTACCCCCCGACCCAAACAATTTAATTGCGATTTCTGAAAACGTATTTTTTTTATTTTCGTTTTTTTTGCCGATCATAAAAGAGCCGACTGCAACAGTTATTCGTGCACGTATTATCCAGACTTCCTGAAACACCGTCGGACCTACGGAAATATCCGACACAAAAATTCAAGGGCCGATGAAAATTCTGCCAAACGTGAAATACTTAATAGCCCATTAGTTATCCCATGTTTGATTGGTCCAGCATAATCTCGGCGAAAATTGGGATTTTCCGCATTTGTTCGATGCAGAATGTTCTTCCGTAAGTAAACAAATAAATATCGGTGTTTCCGCGGCGAGTCAATAGGTGTTTGCGTCAAGCCAGGTTCGGTACATTTGACCTTCACTCGACCGAGTTAAATTCACGAATTGGTCGTGGACACTTATTTTTTTCACGCATTTACATTTTCTGACATTCACAACTAAATCCAGTTTGGTCCAGATTTTGTGCCTTCTTTGTTCATCACATTCATGCTTGTGTAGTGCAACAAACAATAACCCCAACTGCCAAACATGAAAGGCCATCATGCCAGCTGTCAATCACATTCTCGGTAATCATATCAGCCAATCAGCGCTCAGGCAGCCTAATACACGCGTCCCCACATGGAAGTCTAAATGTCACAGATAAACACTGACCTATCACAACGATCATAGCGCTGTAGATACAGCGTAAACAACTTACTTTTAATGAAGACAAAAAGTGTCCACAATTTTAGAAAATGCAACACCGATTTTTTAACCGCACTACGAAGTTTTTATTCAACAATCAAATTATAAAGCCCATGCTTTCCTTGAGGAAGAATGATGCGATGTTGTACATGAAGTGTAATTTTCGGTATCCGGACAATCGCTCCCACGGACAATCGCTCCTACGCTTATTTTGACAAGGCGGACAGTCGCTACTACATAGTTTTGACAACCCGGACAATCGCTCCTACATTATTTTGACAACCCGGACAGTCGCTCCTATATTATTTTGACAATACGGACAGTCGCTCCTACATTATTTTGACACCACGGCCATTGTTTCCTACAAATAGATGCACCTATAATTAGCCAAAAATTAAATTTACGTAACAGTAACGATCAATGTGATTTTAATTAATTAATTGACTAATTGACTAATTAACAAACTAGGTTACAGTTTGTCGACCATTTAACTGTAATTTAGCAAACTGTGAAAACAAACTGTATATATAGTAACGTCCCACACCTTCAAATTTTACTTCGTACATGGAACTTCTAACGAACAAACGCGGTCAGCCTGTGTAGGAGAGATTATCCGGGTTGTCAAAATAATGTAGGAGCGACGGTCCGGGTTGTCGAAATAACAAAGGAGCGACTGTCCGGGTTGTCAAAATAATGTAGGAGCGACTGTCCGCCTTGTCAAAATTAGCGTATGAGCGATTGTCCGTGGGAGCGATTGTCCGGGATTCGTAATTTTCGCATGCTTTTAATCAGAACAAGGGATTTATATGAAATACATGAGAACTGTATTTTTTTGCAAGAATACGTTAACTTTACGTGAACAATAAAACATGGCAATGTTTTCCAGATTACAAATTTAACTATATGCATTTAAAAATNTGGACAAGAAGATTTTTAAAGTTTGCACAAAATAGGCTTTATATAAGCATATGTTCATTTTTGTGACCCCTGGGGCAGGGTCAAATTTGACCCCAGGGGCATAATTTGAACAAACAAAGTAGAGAACTATTAAATGTCAGTACATACTAAATGTGGTAGCACTAGGCCCAATGGTTATGGACAAGAAGATTTTTAAAGTTTGCACAAAATAGGCTTTATATAAGCATATGTTCAATTTATTGACCCCCAGGGCGGGGTCAAATTTGACCCCAGGGGCATAATTTGAACAAATTTGAAAAAAAGTTTACCCCAAGAACATTTGTGAGAAGTTTTATCAGAATTGGACTTGTAGTTTAGGAGAAGAAGATGTTTACAGAAAAAGTTAACGCACGCACGCACGACGGACACAGGACCATGACATAAGCCCCACTGGCCTCTGGCCAGTGGAGCTAAAAATTATTGTAGTTCATCTGCTGATTCAATTACCTTTCACTTAGCTCAAACAACTCCGGCAGTATGTAATCCATCAAGAACACCCTGTCGCCAACCCGACTGAGCAGGGTTTCCATGGATACCATGGCAAGCATGCCGTACATGAAGCACAGGTAGCTCGTGCTGGTCAAGTCCCCCTGGGCTAACTGCTCCATTCTGACTTCATCCAGCCATGCTGGGGGTGGGAGGCCAGTATCTCGGAGAACGGAAATGTGACTGAACACAGTGTGCGAGAACTGGAGAGAAAAATATTCAAGTGAAATCTTCTTTCCTATACTCATTCTGTGAAGACCTGAGTGTTTCAACATTCACAAGCCATCATAATTAGTCTGCTAATATAAATAATACAAAATTTACAGCACAATTGACCTTTGTACCTGAAGGACCAAAATGTACTGGCTTGCAAAACAACCACCTTAGTTGTTGAGTCAGACATCTTTTATGACCTAGATAAACTTCCATATACCCTGATAATATAGAATAACAAGAGCACCGCATAGAGGGTGCCAACGCTCGGCTGCGGGTGCTTGGATTTTGTTTTTTTTGACCTTTGACCTTGAAGGTCATCATTGACCTTGACCTTTTCACCACTAGAAATGTGCAGGTCGATAGGATACACATGAAAAAAAGAAAAGAAAAAAAAACGTTTTTTTACCTTTGACCTTGAAGGATGACCTTGACCTTTCACCACTCAAAATGTGCAGCTCCATGAGATACACATGCATTCCAGATATCAAGTTGCTATCTTCAATATTGCAAAAGTTATGGCCAATGTTAAAGTTTTCGGACAACAACGACGACGATGCGGATGGCGGAAGACGAGAGGGCTATGACAATACCTCGGGTTTTCTTCGAAAACAGCCGAGCTAAAATCTAAGTATTCATTCTGTTATAGCATCATCTTGAAGTGGGCTGATATTGTTCAAAAAGGTGCATGTATTATGCTGTTACAGTTACTGTCCAATAATGTCCAGCTTATTGTCTAATACATTTAAGATGTCATGTACCGATACGCTATTTTGGGTTACTCTTTTCTGCCTCTAAATGAATGCATATAAGCTAATAGAGAGACAATACTCTGTCACTTCTTTTGTTAAAAATCCTTTAAATATCCATTTTAGGGTATCAAAAAAAACTCAAAAAGATGTATAATAATCACTCTTAAAAGAAAACTGGCTGTACTTAACCAGTCCCAACATTTTTTCCTCCATCCCAGCATGCTTTAGCATCAGACAGATGTTCATGGCACTGGTCGTCTTACAGTCAATAAGGAACTCATCTGAATAAAATACACCTTGTATGTACTGGTCATGACAGCATTTCATATTCCATCTTTATGTTTGGTAGTTTGATTAAATGTTTAAAGATTTGTTTCAAAACAAAAAAATGGTCGTTGCACAATATTTTCAAGATTACCGTAAAATACCCTTGGTCATTTTTTTTTTTTTTTTTNTTTTTTTTTTTTTTTTTTTTATAACAGAAATAATTGAACAGCACCCAGAACATTCGATCTGAAATAAGCAATCTCTTAGAAGCTGAGTGAACACTGACCTTGAACATTTACATGCATGTTTACCTCTTTTCAAAATGCTTATATCTGTTGAGATACATTGTTTGGCTATGTTTCTGAACACTGACAAGGCCTCATCTTCTTTCATCCTGGTTTCCAAGGTGACCGCAGTCTTCTGGCAGATCCGATTGGTCAGCTTGACTGCCTCAAGGCAATGATGCATAACCTCATTCTGGCCAAGGGGTGATAAACTGGGACTATGAACAAGATATAAAAAAATGTGTTCATTTGAAATGTCCTTTGGAATTTGTTAACAATGTCTTTAGCGTCTCAAAAACGCTATGGCTTAATTTTTTCAAGTACATGTACATGATTTGTAAAAACATTTGAACATAATCATGATACTATTTAAGTGACAGGCTTTAACCTAAGTAGGCCTGGTTATAATTTTAACAGCATATACAACATGTAGTAAATTCAAGACGTGTTTCAGCACCTACACTAAACTACACTACACTTAACAGCTAATTGACAAGGGAAGGAAGACATGGTAGTCTGATAACAGGGCCCTCTTTGTCCATCAGGGGAAGGGGCCTGGGGCCTTCATCATGGGCTCAGGAGGGGGAATTTTCGCGGCGTTTCCCTTGAAGGGGGATTTTTTTTACTTACTCTCTTATTACTACATTTGTACTGATTGAACTATATTCATTGTTTGTTTTTTTTTGCATAATTTAGTTTATTTGAAAAGATGTAGATCTATTTAAAATAAAAATGANAAAAAAAAAAAAAAAAAAAAAAAAAAAAAAAAAAAGGGGGGATTTTTTTCCAAAAAAGGGGAAAAAAGTATATTATTTTGATGGGGGACCGATTTTGATGGGGGACCGGCCGATATTCGGCCCCAAAAAACGGAGATCGATGGCCCTGGAATATTCTTATATACAGGTAACTTGAATAATCATCATGTGACATACTCCTCCATAACTATTGTAAATTGTTATGAAGGGGAAAAACATTCAATAAATCAGTACACAAACAGACCACCTAACCTGGTACATGTAGTCAGTAGTCTAAAACACTTCTAACATCCTGTTTTTTTATAGCCTCTTAAGTTTCCCTACACAAACCTCTTCAAGTGGTCACTCCAGTTTTTGGATAATCAAATCTTTACCTGGAATAAGGCAGGCTGAAAAACTTTAAAGGGCTTGAACTTTACCCTAAATTGATCACTACTAGTTTAAACCTATGTTATTTTAGCTTGATTGCAAAGAAAGTGTTATGCTTATTGAAAGCTCTTGAGTCGTTTCCTGGGTAGAACCAGTACTAGGTGTATTTAGGGGAGATCAAAAGAACGCTCCCACAGTGGAAATGTTCACTACGACATCTGGGTATTAATCATGTTCCAATACTCTTACAGATTTTATCTACAATTCTGCAGGTACGTTATTCTACAACAAAGTTCAATTGTTTATTATCTAGCTGTATAACAGCGCTGATTTTTACCACTTGAACTAAAATTTATTGCATTATAAACCGTTTTTAGAATTGTATTCACTAGATGATAACAAAAATAGTCAATTAAAATACTTGGCAAATCCAGAATATTATTTCCAGCAGAATCATGTTTAAAATGTTCTAATTAAATGTTAATTCACACCATCATATTGTATTATATAATGCCAACAATATCAAATGTACCTTAGTTTTGTAAAATGTTGTTAAAATTGCTGACATAAACAATAGTTAGCTTTACAAAAATACTCGTGTCCCAAAGTTCACAATTATCTGTAAATTTTTGGTTCAAGAGCATTTTATAAATAAGCATGTAAAAATGTTGTTTTCAGACAATTTATTCACCATTAATTGAATACCCAGTACTAACAATTAAGACATTTCAAATATGCTGCTAAGCAAGATAGTGTTATCACTGTGATAAATCAATAATTGATTTGAATAAGTATGCTGATATTACAATCTGTAAAAAGGTTGCATTTCATTCAGTTGGATTAATGCTCTAGTTAAGATGATGAAGTATTTGACTTGTCATTCAAATCAGAAAATACATAGACTAAATGACAAATCAAAGTCACCTCTGTTCTTGTAAAGGAAACTGTAATGTTGTGCTTGACATGGACCAGTTGTGATTAACAAGTTTTAATGATTATATTTTTATTTCAAAAGGACAAGCTTTATAGGGGGATTTTATACTGGCTAGACATCGGCCCATTATAATCAGCCAATCATTGGATCACAGCATTTTTTTCGTAATAAACCGTTTAACCTTATGTTTAAAGTATTTTTGAATTATAAATTACAGTTAACATTCCTGAAGAAAGATTTTATAAATTTTGAAATGTTCATGTACGTTTCATTGTTTGTTTGCTGTTCAATGTTTTTATGTAATATTGCAGGGCTTTTTTTCCTCTTTTTGGGAAGATAGCCCATGGCTTTGGAATTGGGAATTTTATCGGCATTTTCAAGAAATTGGGAAAATAAATTCAGTAGCCTTCTTTGGTAGCACTTTAGTACAACCATATATATTGATATAACACTGTATTATAATTCAAATTTAAAGAATAAAATCATATGAATCATTATTATGTACTTTGTAACATGTAATTTAAATAAAATTGTGATAAAATAATCATGAGACACTTCTTAAAAAAAAAAAAAAAAAAATTTTTTTTTTTTTTTTTTTTTAATTGGGAATTTTTTTCCAAATTTTGGGAAAAAAGTATACCTTTTGCCATTGGGAACATAGCCGTTATTCGGCTATAAAATCGGGCCAAAAAAGCCCTGTATTGGGTGGGGGCCCTTTTCATAATGTTCAAACGTTTTATTGCATGGAATTTTCTATTACATTTTTTTTTATTATACATTAATACTATACAGCTTTTGTTTTTTTTTCTATATTTGTTTTATTATTTAGCTCTGCAAGTTCTCATTTCTTCAAAGAAAAGCTGGACTTTATAAAAAATCAAAACATTCCAGTAATCCAAAAACTTTATTTAAAGCAAAATCGTAAATGTAGATGAAGTTAATTAAAAATGACAAATTGTTGTGTTTAGTTATGACATAATGTAGACAAAGAGCATAGAATGCACTCATTTTAGCATGGCATAATACATTTTACTGTTAGAAACACACAAAATTTGGGTCGGTCAGGTTTCAGGAAACAGAACGATTGTTTAGGACTCATTTGACAACATATTTACAGATGAAGCAATATGTTCACATAAGTTTTATTTAAAAATCATTCATAAACAAGAGGGCCATAATGGCCCTGAATTGCTCACCTGACTAACGTTTTACTATGATTTGACCAGATGACCTACTTTATGCAGTCTGCAAAACTAACTTTTTTGTCTTCATGCTCATTGTGGCTATGAAACTTTGAAAATGGCATAGCCAGAGGAAATGTTTCATAGCCAGAAAAAAATTGAATTAATTTACAGTGACATTAATATGAAAGGACAGGGACAGAACTAGACGTCAGAGCTTTCAGTTTAAACATTGTTGACCTTAGCAGAACAATAAAAGTGTTATTCTCGGCAGCAAGTATTTACCAGTAAAAATACAAAGCCGGTGCTCACAGGTATCGATCTTAATCATATGAATGATAAAATCTGTTACGGTAATTATTTCGTAATTTCAAAGCTATTAATAACACACATTCAACTGTTTTACTAAATTTATTTAAAAAAACTCGCACTAATATTTCATTTATCGGCGTAGAATGCAAGTTCCCTAAAGTATTACGACATTTTAAATACGCGAGCTGGACTTTACACTCTCTATAACATCTAAGGGAGATCACTTTTGATAGAAAACTAAGGGAAGTAACCAAGCGATGTCATTGTAAGAATTTACACCTGAAATGCGTATATTGATTATTTATTGGTTTATTTTCTCTGATTTTTTTTTCATCGCAATTCAGGCGATCTATATTCAATTTTACTATCGCCAGAGCCGAGAATTCATCGCATTGGCGATCAGGCGATGGGTTAATTTTGCAGACTGCTTTATGACCTCAGATGACCCATATACAAACCCAAGCCAGATTTCATCAATTAATACATTCTGACAAAATTTCATTAAGACATGATGAAAACTGTGACCTCTTTCATCTACACAAGGTTTTACTAGAATTGGCCCCCTGACCTAATTTTTGACCCAAAATGACCCATATACAATCCAAAATCAAATATTATCAAGATAAACATTCTGACCATATTTCATTAAGATCAGATGAAAACTATGACCTCTATTGTCTACACAAGGTTTTTCTATGATTTGACCTAGTGACCTAGTTTTTGACCCCAGATGACCCAAATACAATCCCAACCCAGATTTCATCAAGATAAACATTCTGACCAAATTTCATAAAGATTGGATGTAAACTGTGACCTCTACTGTCTACACAAACAAATTGTTGACTGACGCACACACGCGCGACGGACGCCGGACATCACAAGATCACATAAGCTCACCGTGTCACTTCGTGACAGGTGAGCTAAAAAGAGTGCCAAACTGTCACAAGATACGCCCGTTTAAAAGTTTTGGACAACTTGATAACTTTTCCATTTGAGTGGCAAAATGATATATTTTTGAAAATTAAGCAACACATAACTTTACCATTTGCAGGCCTTTTTCTGCCTATCTCACGGGTCCGATAGTCGGACCCATTCCCCATGCCAAATATGAAAATTTTTCCCCCAATTCTCAAAAAAAAAAAAAAATCCCCCCCCCATTTTTTATTTTTTTTTTTTAGAAAGAAGTGTCTTATGACTTATGATTATTAGAATCTATATCTCAATTTTATTTTTTAAACAACCTACAAAATATATAACCATAATTTATATGATTTTTATCCAAAATGGCTGTAAAACCCCCTGCCCAAATAATGCTTTTGTCGATGAAAATTCTTCCCAATTTGGAAGATTTCGCGACTGGAAAAAATCCCCATTTTGCTAGGTACTTTTTCCCCAAATAGACAGAAAAAGGCCTGATTCTATTATCTGCAGAATGTGATGATA
>VMBQ01002863.1:0-15522 GCA_007657795.1 Dreissena rostriformis | reverse complement strand
ATTTTCATGCATTTTAAATGACAGCTTTATACCTCAATCGATAAATTTTGTATCGTCTGCTGTGATCTATTTTACCTAGGCAGGTACATGATTGACCACAGGGGGCTGAAACGGTGTTGGGATAGTATATTATAGTGTATTTTGACCGAAAATGAAAAAAAAGTTTTTTATATATAATAATAGTAACAAGGGTTTCAACTCCATTTTTTATATTTTCTGACAGCCATCAATCAGAGTCAAGTTGCATAGTAATAAAATAATACAAATCAACAACGTTGGCATGTATACGTAGCTAAGACATAACTCTATCAAAAAACAATAAGAACTTTTAGCACAATACATTGAAAATCCTATTTTGAAGAACATTTACACTCAAAAATTGTCTCTTTTTTTTACTCGACCGAGAAGTCGCAACACGGCGAACACCAACATTCACGAAGTAAACACGTGTCTAGAGCGAATGTACGGTCCATTCCAAACACGCAATCGATAAATAAACATATATTGTACAAGCTTACTGTGTAGTCATATGCGAAGCGTGCACCCGATCTATAATTTCAACTCATGTTCGAAAATCATTATACATTTCTGCTGGTGGCAACCATAACTTGTCACATGGCTGAAAGCCAACACAACTTATAATACGTTTCTTTTAATTGGATAAAAATTTGAAGCACTGGCCCGGTAAGTAGTACGGTGTGATAGAGAACGCCGGGCTAAAGTGTGTTTTGTAAACAATGACATGTGCTTTTCCATTCCCACGCGATACCAAGTATCACCAAAGGTACAACCTGTTTGGAGATTTCGAAAATCATGTGAAGAAGACGTTATTGTAACCATATTGTAACAAGACATCAACATGTTTTTAAACGCTCACAACTTAAACTGACAATGAACAATACTATATTTACAAACTGATCACATAGCATGTGAATTATTGATTTTCTTTACATTAAAGATATTTTCATCCAGTTTGTTTGGTATCTGGCTTCTAAGCAATGACAATTTCCAGACAGGGAACCAGTAAGGTGACTTTGCTAGGCTTAGAGTATCATTGCTGTGTTTAGTATGTCCACTACAATAGCCAATGAAACGATGTGTTACAAAACATCTTTACTGACAGTAATGGCTGTATTGATAAACAAAATTTTAAGTCATCACAATTTATGTAAGATATAAGTTAATCTGACACTTTCGACAGGTAAAAATCAAGTTATTTCCTTTTTTATGTGTTTTTGTCATAGTGCAAGGTGGAACAGTGTGTGAACATGCGCTCCAGACACGTGTTTACTTCGTAAATGTTGGTGTTCGCCGTGTTGCGACTTCTCGGTCGAGTAAAAAAAAGAGACAATTTTTGAGTGTAAATGTTCTTCAAAATAGGATTTTCAATGTATTGTGCTAAAAGTTCTTATTGTTTTTTGATAGAGTTATGTCTTAGCTACGTATACATGCCAACGTTGTTGATTTGTATTATTTTATTACTATGCAACTTGACTCTGAATGATGGCTGTCAGAAAATATAAAAAATGGAGTTGAAACCCTTGTTACTATTATTATATATAAAAAACTTTTTTTTCATTTTCGGTCAAAATACACTATAATATACTATCCCAACACCGTTTCAGCCCCCTGTGCTTTATTATACTTCATCATACATCTCTTTCTATGGTTGCAAGCACCTTTCGAAATGACGCCAATATTGGTTTATACGAAGAAATTATGCTAAGGGAAAAAATTCCAATTAACAACCATTCATGTGCGTTTGGGTTCCTAATTTTAACAATTAATTGGTAAGCAAACTTCCTGAAAACTTTTTTTAATTTAAACAATCGTGCTGACAAGTATTAGTTTAAGTTTTTAAAGGTTTCATCATTTCCTTGTGAAATTTGAATAAAAGTGTTGCAATAAAAATGCTTTACATTAAAAATTAAATAAATGCTAGCAGCAGTTTATAAATTGTTAAACACAACTTAAAATTCATTATTTCGTCTGTTAATTTTATGCATAATTAAATTGATAATAAATAATAAATATTGATCAAAATATGAAACATTATTATTTAAAAGCAGTCAGTGTAAGTCCTTTTTTGGGGCTGTTAATGATCTGAATGGCAAACAATTGCTTGAAGATGAATGGACCTCCTGTGCGGAATTAAATTTCACTTTGAGAATGAGTACATACCGAACAGCCGAAGCTTTCAAACAAGGAAATGGACTTTAAAATGACCGACTCGACTTGTGGCCGATTCGACTCATTATACAGAAGGCTTCAAATATACATGTAATGTAATCGTCGAGCAAGAGATTGCAATTATGCCGAAAAGTAAATGATGTCACTTACCCAGAATTGCTCGCCTGCGTTGATCTTATACTATCGATCCTTAATTGATTTGCCATATCCCTAAGGGACTGCATAGTCCTCGAATCCGGGCAGTGATATTTAGCCATGATGTCGATCCAAATTCTTAACGAGACTCTACGGGTTAAAAGGTGAAGGTTGTACGGGTTTCCGGCTTAAGTAAAAAAAATCAATGGTTCCCAAAAAAATAGTCAATGTCACAGCTATCCTGAGGCAAGTCCTACTAGTACCGCTTTCAAGACACTGTTTTATAAATAAACACGTTCAAAGTTCGTTCATTTATCCAGCCTCATAATGCTATATTAAAGGCTCAATTGAGTAATACACTGACAGAGTTAAAACGTATAAATGTTTAATATACCGGTAAGTTTAATTTATATATAGCATATATGAATCATTAACATGTTCCGATTTCAAAAGCATCATGTACACGTATGGGCCAATAGATATGATTTAAACTAGGATGCGGCTAACCATACCGCATATCCTGCTGTATTATTATTGGTTATATCCTTTTAGATGGGATTAAAAAAATGTCCACATTTATGTGGGAGCGTATTAAAGATACATGTATGAAATTTTAATTTAGAAATTGAAGTTAATTAGTAGTTCCATTTTTTTTCGCAATTAAAAAAAATAAAATCTTATAACACATAGATTTTTTCTTTTAATAATCTATCGACCGAGTAAGAACATGCTTTGGATCAGGAACCTATACATGTGTTTGTATAGCTAGGTTACTGTTTGTATCCGTAACAAAATTAGCTGCCAGGGGCGGCTCAGTTTTCTTGTGTGGCTGCAGTGATACATTTTGATCACTCTAGAAATCGCATGTGTTGCCCGCTCGTAATGAAAAAATCCCAGAGCATTTGCTCTTATGATATCTGGGCCGATTTTCAAAATGGTTCTGGTCCACTAAAAAACATAGCTTCCAGGGGGCGGGGCAGTTTTCCTCATATGTCATATTGAAACGTTGTGAACATTCTAGAATTTACAGTTTTTGTACAATCACAATGAAACTTGCCTAGACCATTTGTTCTAATAATGCATGGGCCAAGTCCAACAAATGGTTTTGTTCCATGGAAAAAAAGCTGCTGTGGTGGGATGGCCGTTTACCTTATATGGCTATATTGAAAATGTACCAGCTCAGAACAGTTAAGTTCCTCTGCGTCTCAGTAGGGCGCCTTATGGCCTTTGGCCCTCGAGTTCATTAAATACGTTAGCAAGCAAGGAACAGCCAGACAACAGTTTCAAACAGACTGTTTTATCATATATTTTTTTAATCTTACATAGTAACTGGCATTATTTAAAGACAAATATTTCCTGATTATTCAAGTCTAGCGAAAAAAGACGAACATTACCTCCAAAAGTTCATCTGTGTTTGAAATCCTTCCAAGTAGCAAAACAATATTTGGATACTCGGAGACTTCAACTACCAGATATGGACTGGACAAGTGTTTCACTCAAGGATTTATGTTAATTCAAAGACATGTTTGAACGATTCACTGAGTGTATGGTCAACCATGCATTATCTTCAACAAATGGTCATGGTCCCCACATATGAGACCTGTTCTAACAAACACACCAGCGTGTGTCTGTGGCACAACGGCGCTACCTGGCGTAGGAACATCAAATCATGACAGTCTTCCATGAACGTCCGTTAAAAAGTGGGCGACGCAGACACGTTGCTTTTTTTAAAAGTCATCCAACATTTTAAGGTCATTTGGTTATCCTTCCATTCGCATTGTACAACATCTAAATAAAAGCAACACACAACCTTAATAAATGTGTAATTTTAAGGAGAAACCATGCCTATACCAGTGTCGTCCCTTTCAAAATTAAAAACCACAATGTCGTAAGTTGCGTTATTATTCAGATACATACGCGATTAAAGCATAATCAAACGCCATTCGGACACGTAGCCAAACCAAGGACTATCGTGGGCTTCATTTATTAAATGTTATTTATGGTTCGCCGAGCTTAGTTAAAATTAAAAGATCGGAAGTACAAGGCACGATTATAAGAATCCGGTTTTCAAGAGATGGTGCAAACGGGTCCGACGAGACAACTTTAGCAAACCAATGTCTAACAAAGAATTGCTGGTGTATTGTGTAACAGTCTGAAAATAACATATATTGTCATATTTCCACTCAGGACGCCGACCTCGTGAGTGCGCTATCCTTGTTATTCTGAAAATGTATATGCATATAAAATATATATGTTTAGTCGCTTTAAACACGAAATTTAATGTATAACATCACACACTGTGTGGACCTAGACATGATGAACAAGGGGTGTCGCCGATCCAGTATTCACTGCTGTGATAGATATTTTCTAAAGCCCCACTACGCTGACATTTTTTTATTTTAAGTACTATGGATAACATTTGCTGTAATACGGGATTTTTTTTACCAGTGGTATTAGATTGTATGAATAGATTTCAAATATTATAGATTGCACACCATCTAATGCACGCCGGGTATGCGAATACTTTTATGACGGATGGCACTTCCATAACAGAGAACAACAAAAGCCACGCGCGAGAGACGAGTTCTTCAGCTAATTTGCATTTATGGTCTGTTAATATGGTTTTCAGACACGAAACATTGTTTGAGTGATTAATGATTTAGCACTTCGTATTACTATTACGAAGAAAGAAATTCGCGGGAAAATGGTGAATTATATAAAGAAAAACGATAAAATTCCATCGATAATCAGCATGAATTGGATGATCAGTACATATTTTAACAAAATAAACCTACTTGGAAATAAATCAAGAACGTGCTTACTATTCGAAATAAAAGATCAATATGTCAATTAATGTCACAACATGTTACATTTTAGTTAACTAACGTATTTGAGGAAATTCAAATGTTTTAAGAGTCGCATGCAAATTTTTCATTGGCACTTCGTTTACCGGTCATCTCGATGACAATGGCACTTCCATTCTCGATTAGAATGTGTAATTTGTGGTCGTATCATTCAAAACAAAATAAGCTATGTTTGAATTGCTTCATTTAAAACATGTTCACATCAAGATAATATACAAGCCTACAAACCATTCAACTTGAAATGCCGTAGTTTCACAACACATGCACATCCTCGTGGAATTTATAATAATACAAATAAATACGCGTCAACACAGTAATTTCTTATTTGGCTTAATGGTATGACGAGTAAATACAATATTAGAAACAAAAGAATATTTAGAGCGATAAAACATCAGGTTAATAGTCAATTTGCAATGCCTATAATCACTGTTTGCCGACTTACTTAATACTTAAACAAAATTTTGAAAAAATAAATAAATAAAAATACAGCATATTTATGAACAACAAACGCAGTACATTCATAAATAACGTACACCATTCTACAGAAATAAAAAGACAACAACATGAATGCATCCTTTTGCAGTCAATATCTACTGTTCGTTCTTAATTAAGATGGTTAAAGTACCATGAGTACGTGCACGGTCTGACGGTCTATGTAATTTGCAGCTTGACGTCATTCATTCTACCGTAACTACGTCTGCTAACTTAGTATGACATCATCTAGTGACGTGATGAAAGTCTAAAAACTTGCATCCTCCATTGGTACACGTCACTCCATTAACTGCGGATTCGTCCATGATATTGTAGTCCCTCAGTCGTGAATCATCTGCGGGGACGGTTTGCCCTTAAATATAATACATAAAATTAATGCGCATGTTAAAGTTTTTATAGAGGATATGGAGGTTACACGTTAGCATTTAATGGATCAGAAGAAAGTAAGTTAAAACCAGATGATGTTCTTTGATGTCCGAAATATCGGACAATCGTTAGTTTCACCTAATCGCCATTGCATTTTCATTTGTATTGATCAATTTATTAACTACAAATGAATTAACATTCAGATTATATTCAGATTTATGGACTATAGAGAAAGTTTCAATTATTTACAACACTGAAATACAACTTACATTTCCATGCAGGATCTACGTATGAAGGATCATCAGAAAGCATTACGATGGCCATGCCTTGCGGATCGAACTCAAACAAATCATTGCCTATGAATTGTTTAAACCTTCTTAACAACTCGCTGGTTGTCGCGTTCTGGAAGAAAAAGAAAAGCACCGACTACTCGAAATGTACTCAGACCAGGCTTGGTATGGCTGTTTTCATTCATACTGAGAGTTTGATACCTAAGTCCGCATTTACGGGAACACTCATCAATAATCAATAGAACCGGTATATTTTATAATAACGCATATGTGGTTATATTTACATACATATTTACATATTAAATGTCGTGTTAATGATAGCACTTACGACACACATTAAATTGTTAATACAAGCCACTATCTGATCCAAATACACAAACTTCCTGGTGTGAATTAATTTGAAATCAAAACTCTTATAAGAACTATTATTTCTAAAATCTGATTTAAATCTAAATGTTCATCATTGAACTGTTTTACACCTTACATATAACTTTAAATACAACATACCTCTCGAATTCGAATCCATCCTCTTTTACGCTCGATCCCAACTGCCCAATTTAATACCCAATTCAAATAGACACGTATAAGTTTCTCGCGCATTTTGATAGAACAAATGTTTCTGAATTACGTTAATCTGAAATAATACCGTCAAGAAATTGAGGGATGACAATTTTCACAATATACCAGGTATATATACGTACTTGTGTGTGGCATGCAATTAATTTTAAAACTTCAAAGGCAAATTAATAAGACACGGCAGCGGAATCTTCTTTACTCATAAATAATTGGCGTAATTTTCATTAGCACGTACACAGGTACAGGTAACCCTGGCGCGGACGATGCTAATTAGGGGTGAAAGTGGAATGTTTTTCGCACTTTCCGAGACATCATGTATTTGATGAGGCCGATATAAACAATCGCGAGTCGAGTCAGGCGTTTGATCTGTGAAAGTAAAAAAATCAAAGATAAAGAAGTAAATCTCATTTAAAAACATGAAGGCTTAACTGTGAAAATTAGCAAAATGAACAGTATTTTGAAGCAATGAAACCCTGAAAAATAAATGGCATAATACCGTAATTATTATACACATATGTTACAATTTTGTTCAGACTTTACAGCGACAACGTTTTAAAACCATGGTGTTTTTGACAATGAGATTATTACTTTTATTTACTTTTAAGTAAGTAACAAAGTAGGCAAAACAGGTAAATGCATGGAGCTTATACAATACGATCTAATTTATACATTACTGAACTATTTGTGTATGTTAGTTTTCGTTGTTTTACACTCCCCCACACACACACTTTAAGAGGGGGAAACATACGTATTGTTTCACGTGCTCGTTCGTCTGTCCTTCCTAACGTTTTCCGGAGTTTTGTATTGCACGTATTTTAAAAAGTGTAACTATTAGAGGGATGAAAATAAATATAAACATTGACCATCATGTTAACGTTCGCAATTGAGTATTTTTTTTCGACGAATGAAGTTTTGAGATAAAAGTGGAATATAGAAGCGTCCGTGTCGTACGAACAAACGTTTAGTTAAAAGTATATTCAGAGAAAAGAGAACATATGTAATGTTATAAATGCCTGAAAACTCATTGAAAACATTAATATATCTTCATTTTAAAATTATTTTTTATGCCAATCCAAATAGATCTAGCATATTGTAACTAACAAAAAATATCATTAATACAACATGACATTTGCGAGGTAAAATTAAGAAAAAACTGTAGGGCCAAATAAAAAAAAAGGTCCGTTTCCGGTCGCCCGACCGTGTCTCCAGAATCGGCGCCGACCCTCAACTTTTTATTGGGGTCGCAAAAAAAAAATGTGTTCATTTTCGTTTATTCCGGTTCATTTCTCCACACACGACATACATTTTTATTGAGTTTTTTTTTCGGTACTTTTGCCGATTTTCCGGGACATGGGACATGTATACCTATAGCGATAAATATAGACATAGATCTATATGCATTTTTGCAACGAATGTTTTGCACATCGTACATTTTTAAGTTTGAAAGCCTATCCGAAATACACTCGATCTATTAACGTCAAATTAAACATTACTTCTTACGTTACTAGATACAAGCCACGTGTTTTTCGTGTTAGAAAAGAGCACCAAATTGCTTTTGTGTACATGACTTGAATTTCATTTATTCGACGTAACTTGATGTATTTTTTTTTTAGTTTCAAAGGGGTTAATGCTTTCTCGTTGTGTGCATCGATTCCGATGTAATTTTTTCATTCTGAAATACTNAAAAAAAAAAAAAAAAAAAAAAAAAAAAATCCCTACCTACCGACCCTGTTCTTTTCCCCAAGAAGACCTGAAACGGACCAAATTTTTTTTGGCCATATTCAAATCAATCTTTCTCCCTTAGTTTTGAACGGATTTTGTTGAAATTTGGACTCGTCTAATAATAACATTGTGAAACGTAAAAGTCATTAACTTACACGTCTAAGTTACTGACCGGCCTGCAACATGCCAATTGAGCGGTTGCGCTACTGAATATTCATACGAGCGATATTGTGTTTATGCTCCCAGTAGGGTGCCATATATCAGTCACACTGCCTGTCCGTCTGTACGTCAGTCCGTCCATCGGGAATATGTTTATGTAGTTTGTTTTTTCTAAACGCTTTGAGATATTTACCTAATTTTGGTATGTGAGTCTACCTGCATGACTTACAGAGCAAGTTCGAGTTTCGATCCGGTACATTGATTTTTGGCGAAGTTACGGGTTTGGACTTTTTCTCTAAAATAACAGTTTTCTGCACTTTTTAACAATACGCTTTCAGGTTCTGACCTGATTTTTTGTATATGTGAGTCTTAATATTTGACTTCCAGATCTAGTTCCAGTTTCTATCCGTCCCATTGATTTTCGACGAAGTTGCGGGCCTTGTACGTAACAATTTTCTCTATGATAACACTTTTCCGGATTTGTTTTCACATTGACGCTACCTGGCAAAGGAACATTAAACCATGACTGTCCTTAATGAACACCCCCGGTGTTCTCCAATACTCCGCAAAGCGCATAAATCAGCTGTAATAGTGAGCTTTTAAGTTTATAAATGAACTGCACTCCTGTCATATCTTGACATCTTTGGCACTGCACCGGGTCATATCATTTTTTCATCAACATGTTGAACGTAAAGTCGAATTTCTCCACCAATACGAATCTTTTTAAGAAACCGTGGCGAATATGTTACTCTGGGGACATTGGTTGATATCATTTTCGGTGCAAAAACTTCTTCACTGGTATACCTTTAAAGAAATTTGTAAATAAATTGCTAACAAGGGGACAAATCCCTGTATCGTTGACTTCATATAGCCATATTTCAATAAATCCTGAATAATAATAACCAGGATTTTTCTAACATACATGATAATACCTCCTTTGCATATATCAAAAGATAGTTTAATACAAAAATGCCTTTAAACAATTATAGAACTGGATTTACTCTACCGAAATTCAGCCAAATTTTTCGGAAACTTTTCCAAGCAGGTCGAACTTTTCACATCAGATTGGGTTTCCGGTGGTGATGAACGTCCGTAAAAAGTGGACGACGCAGACACGTCGCTTTTTTAAGTCATCAAACATTTTAAGGTCAGTTGGTTATCTGTCCATGCGCATTTCACAACATTTAAATAAAAGCAACAGACAACGTTACGAAATTTGTAATTTTAAGAAGAAACAATGCCTAAACCATTGTCGTCTCTTTTAAAATTAAAAACCACCATTTCGTTAGTTGCATATACAGCAGGGCCAAAACACCCTTTTTGGGGAAGGGACCTCAGCCTTTTTTTAGGGGAAAAATAGCGCAATTTTGTCTTATTTGGGGAAAATAAGNTTTTTTTTACCCCTTAATTTGGAATTTTTGAGTCCCATTTGGGGAAAAAAAGTGGTAATTTCGGTTGGGGAAGCAGCCGATATTCGGCTACTTCAAAGAAGGTTTTTTTGGCCCTGTACAGATACATACGCGATTAAAGCATAGTCAAACGCCATGCGGACACGTCGCCAAACCAAGGTCTAATGATCGTCAACAGAACGACCGATTGGCGAGTCTTGAAATGCGTTGTTCAGCCATGCAGAAAGGCTATACTAGTTTTTTTTATGCGGAAATATGGAGATCTCTACACACACTTGAACGTGTCTTTTTGTTTTCGACCCACATTTTTGGCATCATATAATATGGGTAGAACAATTCAAGAACGAAGAGGATTGTAGTAACGTTTACATGCGGGAAGTCACCGTTTACATCGTACTACAAACGATGTGGTATCAAGCTGGTCAAATTATATATATGCTGTTTGTTCCCAAATCCAATTAATTAACTATTATACATACCTGCCAAATCGTAGTTTTGCTGGTTTCCTGCAGCACAGCTGAACATGTTATGCAGTTTGGGTTAAGCGTGGGCTTTATTTATTAAATGTAATTTATGGTTCTCCGAGCTGTGTTACCATACACCGAGAAGATCCATAAAGTTTTTATTGATAGGCGTTTGCTATTAATCAAGATCTTTGTTTGATATATTACACGTGAATTTACCAAGTGTCAACATTATAGCATGCAAACGACTATAAAACCCCGATCAGTATGTGGACATCACTCAAACACGGAGATCAGACTAACTGGTGCGATTTACCTACCCTTCATACAATGCATCATACACGTATAACTGCTAACCAGTAACCAGTTTCTTGTACAGGAAACTTTATTTTTACCAATTCCCTTCAGCATCGTAAAGTTCGTAAAGTTTTCTTAAGAAAAACGACGTCCGAGGTGAGAAGCTAGCAATGTTACCGTAAAAATCAAGATGTTCAACAATGAATTGTATGTGATACACGTACATTGTACATGTATCAGAGTTGATCACATAAAAACTGTTATCACATGCCATACCCCGTTTCCCATGTAATATAACCAATACATATATTTTTATATTACACATGTGTGATATACTTTTTAAGCGTTTTCATTGGCTTAGTTTTTGTTTATTGATCAATCGCATTTTTTTATTTTGCTGAAATGACGTTGCAACGTCAAATGACGTCACGAAATGTAAACAACATTCGGGATNTTTTTTTTTTTTTTTACCCCTTAATTTGGAATTTTTGAGTCCCATTTGGGGAAAAAAAGTGGTAATTTCGGTTGGGGAAGCAGCCGATATTCGGCTACTTCAAAGAAGGTTTTTTTGGCCCTGTACAGATACATACGCGATTAAAGCATAGTCAAACGCCATGCGGACACGTCGCCAAACCAAGGTCTAATGATCGTCAACAGAACGACCGATTGGCGAGTCTTGAAATGCGTTGTTCAGCCATGCAGAAAGGCTATACTAGTTTTTTTTATGCGGAAATATGGAGATCTCTACACACACTTGAACGTGTCTTTTTGTTTTCGACCCACATTTTTGGCATCATATAATATGGGTAGAACAATTCAAGAACGAAGAGGATTGTAGTAACGTTTACATGCGGGAAGTCACCGTTTACATCGTACTACAAACGATGTGGTATCAAGCTGGTCAAATTATATATATGCTGTTTGTTCCCAAATCCAATTAATTAACTATTATACATACCTGCCAAATCGTAGTTTTGCTGGTTTCCTGCAGCACAGCTGAACATGTTATGCAGTTTGGGTTAAGCGTGGGCTTTATTTATTAAATGTAATTTATGGTTCTCCGAGCTGTGTTACCATACACCGAGAAGATCCATAAAGTTTTTATTGATAGGCGTTTGCTATTAATCAAGATCTTTGTTTGATATATTACACGTGAATTTACCAAGTGTCAACATTATAGCATGCAAACGACTATAAAACCCCGATCAGTATGTGGACATCACTCAAACACGGAGATCAGACTAACTGGTGCGATTTACCTACCCTTCATACAATGCATCATACACGTATAACTGCTAACCAGTAACCAGTTTCTTGTACAGGAAACTTTATTTTTACCAATTCCCTTCAGCATCGTAAAGTTCGTAAAGTTTTCTTAAGAAAAACGACGTCCGAGGTGAGAAGCTAGCAATGTTACCGTAAAAATCAAGATGTTCAACAATGAATTGTATGTGATACACGTACATTGTACATGTATCAGAGTTGATCACATAAAAACTGTTATCACATGCCATACCCCGTTTCCCATGTAATATAACCAATACATATATTTTTATATTACACATGTGTGATATACTTTTTAAGCGTTTTCATTGGCTTAGTTTTTGTTTATTGATCAATCGCATTTTTTTATTTTGCTGAAATGACGTTGCAACGTCAAATGACGTCACGAAATGTAAACAACATTCGGGATTTATCATTATGTTTGTGTAAATATTTATTTAATTTGCTCATTTAAAAGCATGTGATAAAAAAGATCTGACACTCGTTGTCATATCATACCATATTTTATTAAACGAGTTCAGGAATTTTGTTAGTAAGCGAGCCTTAGACAACTCATGCCAGATCCTATATATAATACGGTATACATTCATTGAAGTTGGTTACTATTAAACTGCGAATTCAGTCGGATGTATTTGAAGTTTGTAGGCAGTTAAAGCAGCAAAGAGTAAACTGATCAAATAATAGTGTTGTTTAACAAAAGCACAAAACACAAAAAGTGATGAAAGGAAATTTATTAAATGAGCTACATTTGCATAAATCTCGAAAATACAAAAAACATTCACACAATAGTTAAGGGATATTGTTACAAATTAATATATTACACTTGTAATTGTTATAATAATTTTAGAATAATAGAAATTAAATAAAATTATCTTTATAAAAATGTTAACATACTTCTTTATTTTTTTACAATAATGCTGAGGTGTGTGTTTAAATTGTATTAATTAAGTCTGATTCCAAACAAGGTGAACAAATTAATTTTATTTTAAAACCAAAATTCCCCATTTATAGCTGCAGCAACTTCCATGCCACAAACTAGTCTAAGAAAACTTACATATTGAAAGTAAAATTACAGGAGATTTAACCAAGATACACTAATAGAATTATGGATAATTTGTAGCAATTGATACAGAGGCAGCATTCTTATCTTCCACAACCAACAGNGTGAAATTGTACACATCCTTATCCAAATGCACAATAAGAAATGTTAAAACTTTCAATTTGCATCAGCAAAGAGTTCCAACTAATTCCTTTTTTTGTTCCTCATTTGATAATTGTTGTCTTATCAAGATTAACTGTGTTTCGTTTTAATAAACCGTACTTCAGGAAAAATTATACAAAATTGCTTATGAACAGAACATAGCAAATTAACATTACAATTTTCAACTTAAAGAACAACTTCATTCTTTGAGCAAAACCCTGACTGTGTCTTTTGTCTAGGTCTTTCCCTAATGAATTGTTACTTAATACATGTATATAGAAATATAAAATTGGACTAGTGATTTAGCTTTAACGGAATGGCAGGGGGCCCCTTCCATTTTTATTTCCCACCCTTTTATAATATGCCTCACCCTTGTTTGTCCCTTTTTCATTTGTCAATGTTCTTTTAAATAAACATATAAAACACTCATGACTTGTTGTTATTGCCTATTGATTACTTTATAAATTAAAATGCAGTATTACTTGATATAAACATAATATCTTTTATAATAAAGAAACTAACTTATAAGATATACAAATGAAAGAACAATGAAATATATGCTGAATGGACGATTCAATAGAAGTACTGCAGTAGAAGAAGTAGAAGTCAGGGTGTTTTTGGCCGATATTATAGCCAAACTTCGGTTATATTCCCAATTACAAAAAGTATCCTTTTTTCCCCAAATTGGTTAAAAAAAATCCCAATTTGAAAAAAAAAAAAGATGGAAAGAAGTGTCTTATCATTATTTCATCTTGTATTTCAATTACATTAAACAAACTGAAAGTATATAATTATGATTTATGTGATTTTGTTCTTTAATTTGAATTATTATAAAGATTTATATCAAATTAGTTTTTCCAAATCAGTGGACTTTTCGTGCGAAACCCGAAGATGAAGCGACTCCTTATAATAAAATGGTGCCTGATGGTAATTGTTTTTCTTGCCAAACTCTGAGGGCAGGTATACATGGTTGTACTAGAGTGCTGCCAACGAAGGCTACTGAATTTATTTTCCCAATTTCTTGAAAAATCAGATACAATTTCCAATTTCAAAGCCATGGACTATCTTCCCAACAAGTGGAAAAAAACTTGGCAGTGGAAACAGAGCATTCACTTGCCCTAACAGCCCCCCCCCCACCTTCATCCGGCCAACACTTCTTCAGTCTGGCTTAAACTCTAAATAAACTTTTACAAAGAATCACTGACCCATCAATAATAAACAATCGCTCTTAAATGATTCTTTATTCGAAGGAATAAACAAAACTACATGCAAAGGTATAAAATAAGCATACCTTGGAATAACAAATAAGCATAAGTTTCTTTTACAACATAGTTCCCATTTGCACTTGATATCTTCTAAATCATTAATGAATATCAGGTCTTTAGCATAGAGCTTAAAACAAGAAGAATATAATATAAAAAAAACAATACGACCAATAAAACATGGGCAAATTAGGAGTCAATTTATTTGATATGTAAAACAAATTAACTTATAGTTGAGAAGAAATTGTTATCTGCATCTTTATAAAAAGCATCTATGATAAAATATAGGAAAAAAATAATATTTTTGGACATTCTTGCTTGTCTACTTAAATATAATAAAAAAAGCATTCAACAGTATTCCAGTATGCATTGCACACAAATTACTCATGATCATGAACCTTTTATAACATTTCAACAAAGTTGACAGGATTTTTCCAAAACATTGCAATTAGAAATAAAATGCGTGAAGAGATTATGCAGATTAAATTACACATTCATGAATACACACTTAGAAAATATACATTTATAATTTCATCTATATACAAATTAAATTAAAACACCACTTTGTTCCATGTTGCACAATCGCTGCTTCACACTCAANTCATCTATGTACAAATTAAATTAAAACACCACTTTGTTCCATGTTGCACAATCGCTGCTTCACACTCAAAAGTCTTTGTGAATATTCACACTTCTAATTCATTACATGTGCATCGTTAACAAAATCATGTATATATGATTCTCCAATCATTCTGTCGCTTACAGTGATTGATAAATACAAATTTGTGAGCTGCAAAGTGGTTGCATTAAC
>VMBQ01002862.1:105996-123497 GCA_007657795.1 Dreissena rostriformis | reverse complement strand
CCTTAAACGAGTGCGTGTGATTCAGCTGATTAGTACATACCCTATTATATATATATATATATATTATAATATCTATTAATGTTCGTGATACTTACGTAGTGAACTATTTACTCGAAATTTAAAAGGAAAAAAAATAAAAAATCCTAATTACAAAAAAATCAGTGTTTCTTGTGTGTGACATTGTTCTTTCGATTCAATCAGTAATGAGTATGAAAAAAAAAAACTTTTTTAGACAAAATTATTTTGAAATGACTTACTTTTTGTCTCTTGAATTTCGAGAATATTATATTTGTACTGTGTTTTTAAGAAACTTTGCACACAAAAAAGAATGATTTTGAAAATTATTAAAAAGTTATAATTTGGTTGTCAGGAAAAGACGATTTTTGCACCTCTGAAATAAAAAGAGATAAAATGTGGTAAAATATTTTCAACGAATATATCAATAACATCCTGTATATATTAAAAAAAAAATGTTTTAATCGCGACTTTTAAATCTAACCCATTTTCATTTTAGCCAATAGACTGACCTACGACTATTTGAGCCTCGTTCTGGGAAACGGGGCTAAATGCATGTGCGTAAAGTGTCGTCTCCAATTAGCCTGTGAAGTCCGCAGAGGCTAATCTGAGACGACACTTTAAGCATAGACTGGATTTTCATTTAGAAGCGAATCCCTGTAAACAAAAAATTACGTAAAAGCGGAAATTGGTATCCCTGATTAGCCTGTGGAGTCCTCAGTCTAATCTGGTCGACACTTTACGCTCATGTATTAAACCCAGTTCTCCCAGAACGTGGATCATTACTATAATCTGGCCCCTAGATCACTAGATGCATGAGCTGGTACGAGGCGTTACAGAGGGTGTGGCGGAAGTTACAACTTCGGGGCTTACTGGAATTCCGGCATCGTTTCCCGCTTGACGAAACTTCCACGAGACTAATAACAGCACCGGAATTCATTGAGTTAGCAAACAACGCGCGCCGGGGCGCTGATCCCGACAAACTACTCGCCCAAAAGAAACACGTCATTTCCGAGATATACAGAAGCGTTCCTTTAGAGGTTCTTAAGGAAATGCGGACAGTGTTCCAAGCGGATTTTGACATGTTCGAGTACGATTCGAGTCCGGCCGAGATTTTCAGCCGTTCGTCCGCCTATTCTGTCGAGAATGTACCGGTACTTGATTTTCGGACGCATAATATAACAATTCATTGACTACGCATTTAGGTATTTACGTGTTCATCTTGTTTTTAATGCTATTGACGTTTATGCAGTTTAAAACGTATATTTGTCCTCTTTTTTATTTGTATTTGTTTAATTTTGCACCTTATAACAAACAAAAAGCACACTTTAAACTCTTTAATTACGTGTTTAGTAAGTTTTTTTAAAAAGTATGGCTTAAAGTAACATTTTTATAATGGTAAAATGCGACAGAGGCAATCAAAAATATATGGACCGCGCCTACAAATATGGACTGCGATTGATGTCACCGCCTTTGTTATGCACAGCTAAGTTACACTACAACGATTCTGTTATTCGGAAACTCATCAACGGCAACATAACAACACATATGAAAATAATTGCAATGGTTATGCCATTTACTGTTTCGATTTACAGCTAACCGGGTTGTAGAGAACCTAAAAATATGCGCGCGATTCCGTTATTCCATGTTACAGATTAATTAGCCTCAATTAATGCGTTCCCCGGACCCCCTCGGGACAACAGACGGACCCAGAGGAATGCGTTATTGCGCCGTAATTTGTTTATTTTGCCACCGAGTGTCTAACTAATTATCTCGTTAATTATAGATCGAATTTTCTTAATGGTTTCTGCAAAATAGTTTATTGGCCTAGATTGCTATAGGGCCTAGATATATTTGGCAACTTATTTGAGATTTTTAGGTTTTTTTCATAATCGCTTTAAAATTAAAACTGTATACACAGTATACAGGGAAAATAAAATATAAACTATACTGTTAATAAACGTTTGAGTTTTGTTGGAAAAAAAGCACGTATTATCGTCTATTTACTTAGCAATCATTTAATAAGGAAGTATTTGGGAAGTTGTTCTTCAAATATGTATAAGAAAATTAATAAGATACTTTCTACNGGGTATTACGTGTGTACCTTGTGTTGCAAACCCGTGTCGATTTTGAAAGCTTTTGCCTTTTTCGCAAAATGTAAGTCTTTTTATGAAAAAACATCAAATATAACGTTACAGTTCGTATTTTTTCGGTGATTGAGCTAGTATTAACAAGGAAAATAAATCGTTTTTGTTATTTTAATTGCTTTTATTGGAATGTTGAAAAGAAACTAGTTGTATCCCTTGTTAGTATATATAGTATATATTTAAAAAAAATCGAGACTTTTCCCTGTGTGTTAAACGCGTGTTGATTCCATTTGTTTTCGATGCGATATTTTGTTCATAATCTAAACAATCATTGAACTTTTATATGAAAGAATACTTAAAACAAATATTCGCCGAAAAAACAATTACAATAAGTCCTTAATTTGAATTTTGAAGTCGCAAATACATGTGATGAATAATCGAACAGATGTGTATCAATCGTGATACATCGATAATCTCCGGAATCCTCCGCAAGATGAATTGATTTCAATCGTATTACGTCGACTATCTACGGAATACTCCGTACGATAGATTGAGTTAAATCGTGATACATCGACTATCTCCGCAATACTCCGTAACCTATAATTATAAAATAAAACGTCAGCTGATCCAGAGCGACAGATGTGTATTTTGCTGGTCCCCATTCGGCTAATACCCGTTACCACTTGCTGCCATCATTTCTGGCTATCTGAACGCGATCTGACATCCAGATATCTAAAACACGACAGCCTTGAAGATATGTTATCGCGATGTCGTAACTCGCCGTGTTTCACTGACAAATGCTTTTGAGATTTGATGTTTATTCCAAAATCAATGATTGTGTCTGTAAATTGTTTCTTTCAACACGTTTTTATGGGGAAAACCTGTAAATAATCATAGCAGGTTGTACATGGAAAATGACATACATATGTATATAAAAAGGTCTGTTAAGACCGCAGAGTACAAAAAATCTTTTGCATAACTCAACGTTTTAGGCAATCATAAGGTCCGCCAATTAATTACATGTATATATTTTATTTTATTTTTATATATAAACATGTCGTTGGAATCCGTGTTACGCAATATGACTTTTTCGGAGACATAAGTACCCCCAGTTGGTATGTTTAAAAACACAAAATGGCGTTTCGCCAGCGTCACAATCTAAAAATGAGTTTTGTGACAAATTACATATTGAAAAGAAGACTAGCTGTGTATAGTGCCCATATTTTACCTTTGACCTATAAGTGACCTTGATATTTGAGCTGACCGACACGCCATCTCTACACTGTGAACATTTTCGGCAAGCTATTTCATTGTAATTGCTTGGAAAATGTGGCGTGTTCTGAGAAAACTGGGCAAAATGCTTGTGCGTAAAGTGTCATCCCAGATTAGCCTGTGCAGTCCGCACAGGCTAATCCGGGACGACACTTTCCGCCTAAACTGGATTTTCGCTAAGAAGAGACATCATTTAAACGAAAAATTCCATAGAAGCGGAAATTGTCGTCCCTGATTAGCCTGTGCGGACTGCACAGGCTAATCTGGGATGACAATTTACGCACAAGCATTTTGCCTTTTTTTTTCTCAGAACACGACACAAATGAGTACACTAACAACTTAACAGTCCATTCATGCACTAGTATGGCCTTATTCGACCTTTTTAAATGTAAGTATGACCTTGATCTTAAGCTTGGGACACGGGTGTTGCACAAGGCAAGCTTTACCCAAACAATGATTATTATTTTATTTTAAATTTGAATTATAAATGATAAAGTTAGATGTTGGACATGATTTCAAGACAGACGGACAATACCTAGTGCATGGCCTGAAATTTTCCTCCTTCTTTTTGTACGCCATTCAAATCATTGTGCAAGACATGTTCGTGCAAAGACCTGTTTTCAATTGTAACGTCAAGCACAGTCCTATATGAGCCGCGTTTTGAGAAAAGTGGGCTTAATGCATTTGCGTTAAGTGTCGTAGCAGACAAGCCTTGCACTATGCACAGGCTAATCAGAAACGACACTTTCCGCGTGTATGGACTTTTTCGTTTAAAGGAATTCTTTTCTAAACAAAAATCTAGTTTAGGCGGACAATTAACTTAACGCACATTCATTCAACCCATTTTTCCCAGTCCTATGTATGGTCGTTTTTTAAATTTCAGAACGATATTTGAAGAAAGCACTCTACATGTACATCGTCGAAACCCACGGCATATAATCCGTTGTCGCTATATTTTATACCCCTGATACACGACTCCGTTCGAAGTACGTTCTGATTTTTTTTTTACTAAACGGGCTCAAACTGTGTGAGAACGGAGTGATCGTAGTAGCAAGGTGTTACGAACTGTCTTCGAACTTTGTGGACGGCCTAGAACGNTTGAATTATAAATGATAAAGTTAGATGTTGGACATGATTTCAAGACAGACGGACAATACCTAGTGCATGGCCTGAAATTTCCTCCTTCTTTATGTACGCCATTCAAATCATTGTGCAAAACATGTTCGTGCAAAGACCTGTTTTCAATTGTAACGTCAAGCACAGTCCTATATGAGCCGCGTTATGAGAAAAGTGGGCTAAATGCATTTGCGTTAAGTGTCGTAGCAGACAAGCCTTGCACTATGCACAGGCTTATCAGGGACGACACTTTCCGCGTTAATTGACTTTTTCGTTTAAAGGAATTCTCTTCTAAATATAATCAATTTTAGGCGGACAACTAACTTAACGCACATGCTGGGAAATTTGTCGTCTGCTAAAATGTTGTCTGCTAAATTTCTAAAATTAGCATTTTCTTCGATTTTTTTTTCAAAGAATACTATCAGAATAGCAAACAGTTTGGATCCTGATGAGACGCCACGTTCTGTGGCGTCTCATCTGGATCCAAACTGTTTGCAAAGGCCTCCAAATCCGGTTCCAGCGCTCAAAGGGTTAACGCACATGCATTCAGCCCATTTGTCCCAGTCCTATGTATGGTCGTTTATTAAATGTCAGAACGATATTTGTAGAAAGCACTCTACATCGTCGAAACCCACGGCATATAATCCGTTGTCGCTACATTATAGACCGGAGGAGAACTGTCTGACACAAGTTCCTTGTTTGTTTTAAAATAAATATTCATGAGCAAGGTAATGAGAAATTACTTTGAGTCGCGCTCTTTGAATACGGGGCTTAATGCATGTGCGTAAAGCGTCGTCCCAGATTAGTGTGTGCAGTCCTTAAGGGCAAATAAGGGACGGCACTTCCGGCCTAAACTAGATTTTTGCTTAGAAGAGACTTCCTTTATACAAAAACTACCATACAATCAGAAAGTGTCGTCCCTGATTAGCCTGTGCGGAAATTAAAAAAAGGTATATCAGTTGATATGTAAAAAAAACTGGACACGTATCAAAGTTCAAAGTTTTTTCAACGTTTTTTTTCCGGCTACGTTTAAGTTGAATGTACCCGCCTTCGCGTAAATTTACCGCTGTAGTCTCCAATATCAAAACATGACAGTAATTTCTTAGTGAACAACAATGCTTTCCATGCACATAGGTCTAGAGAAGAATAGCATAACGAGTGTCCTTTACTGAAAACATGTCTTTCAGTAAATCAAAACGTTTAGTTAGAGAGTATAAGTGCACATCTCAATTACATGTATTTAGTACCGGGTATAGCCTTAAAGTGAATGAATAACCGAAAATATGCCTAAGCAAATACCGCTTTTCATGTTTTGATATATCCCTTCGTTTCATTGGTTGAATTTCCGTAAAGAACTGGACACGGAACCTATGAGATTTCTCATTATTTAAGAATCATTTGTATGGTCGATTAAGAAGCATAACGTATCTAATGAAAGTGGGTTCCGACTATGGACACCGTAATGTTTCCTGACGGCGGATTTGGAAGGGGGTGAAATCGGCCTTCAACCCCCTTATCCCCCACCCCTCCACCGCACCTCATCTTCGTAAATGAACTAGCTACTATCTTTACATAAATGAGACATCCCCGTATTTTTTTTTAATTTAGTTAAAAACTGTCTTTTTTAGCCAACAGGTCTTTTGAAACGCTATCGAGTCCGTTTCCTAGGTAGAATTAGTACTTGATGGCTATGGGGGAGATCTAAAGAACTCTTCCACAGTGGGATCGAACAAGTGACCTCCCGGTCGTTAGGCGGACACCATATCTACTACGACACGACGACCTAAATGAATTAACCACTTTTTTTTTCCAATAACTGAGCCATTTTCCTCAGCTATAAAAGGTAAGTTTTTATCACACTATTTTAATGTCGTATTGAAATCAAATTTATTGCCCCGGAGACACTTCCAAGAAACAGTACTGACTTAGTATTATAACATCCGTTAATCAGATGCATTTATTTTTTAAACGAGTCGAAACTCATTTGTACTTGATTTGAGCCGCTTTCTGAGAAAACTGGGCTTAATGCATGTGCGTTAAGTGTCGTCCCAGATTAGCATTCGCACACCGCACAGCCTAATCTGGGACAAAACTTTCCGCCTGAATATCATTTTCGCCAAGAAGAGACTTCATTTAAACGAAAAAAAACAATATAGCTGAACGTGTCGTCCCTAATAAGCCTGTGCGGTCCGAAAAGGCTAATCAGTGACGACACTTTACGCACATACATTAAGCTCGGTTTTCCCAGAGCAAGGCTGAAATGAAGTACGGTACTTCTAATGTGGAATTTAGGTCTGCACTCCCTAAATTATGATGTCGCGATGTATAACTGCCATTGCTTGATTTTTAATGAAATATGAGAATGTATAGGTGGGTAGGTGCTCAATTGTTTTCCAAACGTGGGTTTATTTTTGACACGCATGTTAAGAACTGGATCTCCTTTGTTCACATTGTTATTGCGATGAATGTAATCGGCAAAAACAAGAACAGTCTATATGTGGAACTTTTTCGGAGGAATAAAACTTCGTGTATGAAAAAAAACTTGACGGTTTATCAAAAATACTTGTATATGAAGGTACTTTACGGTATATGAAAGTATTTGACGGTAAATATAAAAATACTTGACGGTTTATCAAAAATATTGACGGTATATCAAAAATACTTGACCGTTCATACACATACTTGACGGTTTATCATAAATATTTGACCGTTTATAAAAAATAACTGACGGTTTATCAAAAAATACAATGTACTTGACGGTTTATCACAAAGAGTTGAGGGTATATCAAAATTACTTGAATGTTAATAAAAAAATACACGACGGTGTTTAAAATATACTTGACTGTTTATTTAAAAAAAATACTTGACTGTATGTTAACAATACTAGACAGTTTATCAAATTATTGATGTGATCACAAAATGAATGTTTAAAGAATGAGCCCGTAGTTTGTGAAGAATAAAGATTTCACAGCTGCAAATTATGGTCTCATTTTTCACAGGTGTGTGATCTTATTTACATGTGTATATGATTTATTAAAATATGGTCCTTACCCCGCCTCTCTGACTTATTTGCAAAATCGCAGCCTGAAGCCGCACCTGACCACGATCGAAAAACGCCCTCTTTTCTTCGGCGGAATAACAACTGCCGTGCTTTGGCTCTCATTTGGGCGTACGAATACGTAGAACGACGATTTTGAAACTTAATCCACGAAATTGCAGGGTTTTGACAGCTTTTGCGATTTCAGCCACAAATCTCACCAATTTCTTTCCCAGACGTTTGCGAATTCGTTTCTCAGCAAGCGTTTCTCGGAGTTAGATTTATGTAAGAGGAATCAGCACTGCGCCGTGTTGCACACACGCGACCCGGCTTTCTCATCTTTTGGTAATTAGTCAGTTTGGATTAGCGTTCTAGACGTCGGATAACTGGGAAATGCATATACGACGTTAATCGACTACGCGGCGGATCTGATTTTCTCATTTATAAACCGTTATTTATCCCATCGTGTCTATGGAGGAACCTCTTGCAGAGGCTGTCACACTCCCAAACATGAACCTGGATACTGGACCGGCGCAGACGTGCGCTACATCCTCCTACAGCTACGGGATGGGACGGTTCTTTCAAAGACCCAGTGCGTTCGATTGCATGCAGGGGCCGCCGTCGACGACGGGTGTCGGTGGTTTAGGGGCCGGCCCCTATTCGTACCCGTCATACCACCACAACGACTGGGGACTTATGCACGGGCATTATTCGCACGGATTTAACCTGAATCGACCAATCGGAATTAATAACCTTAATAATTTAAGTACCAGTCACACATCTTCAGGATTTCTAAACAATTTGAACAGTTTTTCTATGCAAAGTAATGCGCATGCGCGGGATTACAGTGGCGCGTGTTCGGCGATAGGGAGTAACGCTTCAACGTCAGTGTCGGCGTTTTCCAACGCGGGCCACGTGACGTCCCAGGGGGTGACCTCTTCCGGCTTGGGGTCCCTCTGCAACCCGGAAGTGTACCGTGGTCAGTGCCCCTCGCCCGACTGTCAGAGTCAGAGCTCTTGCGGAAGTGAGTCGCCATGTTTGACAACGATGGACCCAATGGAGAAATCGGATAACAAAAATAAAGGTGAAAAATAGTATAAAATATAAAATATTTCGTAGCACGACTAAAACAATGCCCAATCTGTGTTTTAATATTTTTTAAGCGTTCTAAAATCTAGAATGAGTGAAAAATAGTTTACATGTATACTTGTTCTATGACCTTGTACATTTTAGAAGATACCATTTTGCAGAGCTCAAAACGGCAATAATATTCTTTTATACATCTTAGTTTAGACAAAAATGAAGATTAGTTCACTAACCGATAAACAATCGGGCGACAAAAAATTGTAAATATTGATCAGGCAAATTCATGCGGAAGAAACTGTTAACATCGAGTAAAATTGTATTTTTATGCATTTCAAAATGCAGCAATACCGTAATTTGAGTTCAAAGTGTTTCTCTTTTCGCGTTAAAATGTTTACGGTTGAAGACTGCACCTTTCATACATTTTAGCTTCGTATGATAAATTTGTGTGTGTTCCCTCCTCTCTTAATTCGATTAAGTTTACCCTCACTTGGTTATGCGTCAGTTGCGCGACCCTAAAACCGGCTCAAAGACGCATGGTCTCCGTACGTCCGAGACACGTTTTCGAAGAAAGAATCTTGACGCAAGCTTGGCGTTACGACAACGCATACCGGAAGTGACCTCGGAGTTATGTTTCACGTGCAATTTTTACAAAGCAAAGGTGTAAACAAATAAAATAGTGCCAAAAAATGAAGTTGTAATTTTACTTTAAATTATTGTGTTAAAATAGGCTAAGGAGTTACTGGCATATTGGTCTTGGTTCATTTACGTTTTTTTTTTATTTAATATTAACCACTTTCTCTTATTTATTTACATGTATAAATACGGATGCTATTATCAATATAATTATTCACGTGGGAGTTGCATGAACACGTGACCGCTGAAAAATTACGAAGATTATTGTTTAATTTCTATATGAAACACCAGTAATCATCATTCCATTTGTAATTTATTATGTTTGGCGAAACCACCGGGGAAAATAATTTTGTATTTGAATGTTATTTAGAAATTTGGTAAAACAACAATTTAGAATATATTTTAATATAAAGGTACTCACCAATTTCTAAAAAGCCATGACAGATTTTGAACAGTAAACATATGTTTTATATGTGTTGATATAATTTATACAAGCGGATCGCTTGATATGTATTTTATTTATTCAAAGCTTAATATTTTATATATAAAACACTGCATTTTAAAGTGCGATTCATTGGTACAGAATTTTTTTTTTCTCAATACAAATATATAAAGTGACGATTTTGATCCTTTCGATCGGTAAAGTATTTTGTCTTTTAAATTCGTTTGGTTAACAATTATCAAAACATTAAATTCTATTTCTATGCGAACGTTCTAAAACGTGATTGAAACTTTCTTTTAAGCCTTGTTGTTTTTTTTTGTATTAAATAAATCATATATATTACTTTTCATAATTTTGAAAAAAAAAACAAACATTTTCTGTTCATTTCACACTTAATATGAGCTCAGTTTTATTTAAAAAAAAAACAGAAACACAATAAAACAATGCTTATACATAAATGTTAATAGTAAGACCAAATTTGTGAGATAATGATATACATGTTTTATTTATTTAAAAGTGAATGTGTAAAATGTATACCATCATATGCAGTAATAATATTAATAATAATAATAATAATAATAATAATAATAATAATAATAATAATAATAATAATAAAGAAAGTTAATAATGATAACACAAATAAATTATATTTATAACATTTTCTAAGTGTTTACGATTGTGTATGCCTGTATAAGTAAAAACTATCAATACTTGTTTATTTCAGCATTTTAGTCTCTGATCGTTTGTAATAGTGTTCAATTCGGCATACAGGTATATGCATGGCAAAATGTTTAATAACTTACTTTGAAAGCAAAAACGCAAATTCCAAAAAATAAATACTCTTTTAAAATAACGAACACGAAAATCATTGCATACATCGCAGTCGATTTTGGATCATGTTAAAAAAAAAGAAGCATGAGTATAATTTAAAATATGGTTATATTTATTTTTTATATTAAAAATCAGCGTATGGGTGTTCGCTTTTAACGACACCTCTAACACAATACTAACATTATTCATAATTTCTCCAACAGATTTCCTCAAAGTATGGAATTTTAACAAATCAATCCCATTTTATATCTCATAGAAATTGTATTCAAACGGATGGGGCATTAATTTTTGTTGATTTCATGGTCTGACCGATATACGAAATAAACACAAACACATAAAAAATGACCGACCCAAGTTTCGCATTTATTTTTCCAAAACAAGAAATCCTCCAATGTACGTGTCCACGAAAGTAATTTTAGGAAAAAAAAACACGCACCATTTTGCCGACGACTACAAATTATTGTGCAGTATCAGTAAACGAGCAATATTATTCTTAAATAAAAAAAAAAATCATAAAATGACACAATCTAAATATATTTATTGTTCAATGAATGTTAATGTCAATCGAATATGCACTAAATAAGTATCAATTCCTGGTTGCGCGCAATCCTTTATGTGAACTCATTGCTCGGATGGAAGACTGACACTATGAACCTCGTCCGAGTCGGCCAGACTAATCAGCGACGATACTTTCCGCTTTTATGGAATTTTTCTTTTAAAGAAAAGTTTTTTATATTCGTAAATCCAGTTTACGCGGCAAGTGTCGTCTCTGATTAGCCTGTGTGGACTGCACAGCCTAATCTGGGACGACACTTTACGCACATGCATTAAGCCCAGTTTTCCAAGAACGCTGCTCAATATATCTCATCGAGAACCCTTCATGTAAGCTGAACGGCGATGGAATGTTCATCAATTTCAGAATCTGTTTACATTAAAATTCCCATGGGCTATTCCTTCTTTCCTCCTTTTTCAACTAATGACAAACATGTTTTTTTTTAAAATATATTTTTGATTGTGGAAATTTTGACGTCAGAGCAAACGTTCGTTATGTGTGATGTGATGCTCGTGTATAGTTTTCCATTTTTAACCTGGCACTGACCTTTATGTATGATTATATTATAATACCGTCACGATGACTATATTTGTTTCCGTGCTTGAAGCGATTACAATAGATTAGAGCAGTCACATACTTAGTATATTGTTACGGTATCGTTGAACTCATGCTACACGTACACGAACTTTTGGGTCTATTTCGAAGTTTACAAGGTCCTTCCGCGCCCGAGGCTGCATTATACAAGAACTCGGAGCGTGTCTCAGCACTCCTACCTAATGAACTTACCAGACTCACGAAAGTTGGGACACATTTTGAATTATCGCTGTTTTTCAAATTTGGGTGTGGTCTCGTGTTGTGGCGGGGGGGGGGTGGACGGAGTACTCGGAGGAAACCCAACCTATCCGGTGATCATCAAGCAAACTCACATTCTTTCGGGAACGGGGATCGAACCTGGGTCGTCCGGGTATGAAGCGCGTGTACCGACCACTGCGCTAACCGGACAGCCCATGGACATGTAACGGAAGCAATCAAAACGTATAATTTATGCTTATTTCACGAGTGCCAGAGTAACGTTGTCAAGCTATACTAGCTATGCGATCTTGTGTATACTACATGGTTGCTTTACGATCGATAACTCTGCAATCGTGTTGTTGAACACGCACGCTTTTTTTTTAATCAAATAGTATAACAAATATGTTTTTCTATCATATTGTGTTAAGAAATTAATAATATGCAAATGAAAACCAATATTGTTCGCATATTTTTCCTTCCAAGTGCAGCATAAGAAAACCACACCCAAGCATAGTATGTAAATATCAGAGAGTAATGGATTAATGATTGTAACGCAACTTTGTACAAAATGTTCTCAAGCAATAATTTTGATAGCTTCAGTCGTTTTTTGACAAATTAGAATTATACATGTGTTGCTTTAGAAGTGCATTTAAGTGAATTATCTGAGAACAGAACTGCCTTTATTTTAAAACTTTAATAACATTGAATGAAGATGAACTGAAATTCAATGTCTGTATTTAAGATGGGGGAAAATTGCAGTTGCGTTTTTATATTTATATAATTCATTAAAACCACAAAAAAAAAACAGAAGCAACAATGACAACAACGTCATAAATGTATTTATTTGACCTGCTCATTAATTTCATCGATTACCCATACAAACTCGAAGCATTTATTTATGTTTATATTTCGAATATGTGAAGTTAAGACACGTACTTCGTACACTTTGATCAAAATCACACGTTTTCCTCGATGTCTGATTAGTTTTAAACACAATACATACACATGCGGAAACATTCATACAAACATAGTCAAGCATACGTTCAGTCAAACCACATTAGATCTTATCATCTTTTATTCTCATCATTTTTTGTCCGTTTGAAAAATAAAATCTTGTGTTTATTTGAATAGTTTTTTTTAATGTTAAATTAAAATACAGCCGTGCCTTACTGGCAGTAAAATTGGAGTTCATTTTGCAGAAGTAAATAGCTTTAAATCACACAATTGTCTTACTTCGAATCAGCAGACGATGTATTGTATTGCAGAAATCTATCTTACGGAGTATTCCGAAGATAGTCCTAATAGCACGATTGTAAATATCTTTCTTACGGAGGATTCCGGAAATTATCGATGTATTACGATCGAAATCAATCTATCTTACGAAGGATTCCGGAGATAGTCGATGTATCACGATTGACGGTTGCCTCTAAGACTCAAATGTTGTACAGGCAATAAACATCATTTGAGTGACACAAGCTCGGAAATGTTTATAAACACATCCGGAAGTTTATAGTCTGCACTTGTGTAAGGAGGAAACCCGAGAAAGATAATGTGTTAAAATACAACATTTTAACTAGAATTGAACGTTTACATGTGCTGAAGGCATGTTAAATGATTCCTTATTCAAAGTTCATTAACGGTTGTAAATACTGTAAAATCATTTTTATTCGTGGGATATTAATTTTTCATTGATTGCGTGGGTTGACCGATCCATGAATTTTAAAATAACAAATCGAAAACTGATAGATGCAATTTCCTCATTATTACCACAATCAGAAATCTACGAATGAAAGTGCCAATTTTTTTTATTTTNGGGGGGGACCGCTACATATTATGCCGACGAGTTTAACTGATTTTTACAATATTTTTCATCAGCAATTTTCATTGTTTAATGATAGTGGTTATCATTAACCCACGGTCAATTATGTGTGGAATATTTGAGTAATTATGCAAGCGCATAATTAATTTTAATGCCCACCAATTGCCCAAAACTTCATACATTGTCCAATTTACAACAACAGCAACAACATTTATTAGCTCTTCAGCATGCAATTAATTTTTAGCCAAATGCAAAATACACAAGACTTGAAGTGTAATGACATGGATGATAATAATTATGAAAATAAGGTAATGGTAGAAGTTAACAAATATTTTCTGATTCATAACAAAACATATGTCACTTTAACATTGTTAATACAATAATGAGACAAAGGATTCACTATACTACCTAAGTAGTATCACTTTAACATTGGTATTAGTTTAAACTTTATTTCAAGAACATTAACATTGGTATTGTGATTATTGCTCATACAATTATGAGAAAAAAAATAATATTCANTTACAACAACAGCAACAACATTTATTAGCTCTTAAGCATGCAATTACTTTTTAGCCAAATGCAAAATACACAAGACTTGAAGTGTAATGACATGGATGATAATAATTATGAAAATAAGGTAATGGTAGAAGTTAACAAATATTTTCTGATTCATAACAAAACATATGTCACTTTAACATTGATACTTTTGTTAATACAATAATGAGACAAAGGATTCACTATACTACCTAAGTAGTATCACTTTAACATTGGTATTAGTGTAAACTTTATTTCAAGAACATAAACATTGGTATTGTGATTATTGCTCATAAAATTCTGAGAAAAAAATAACATTCATAAAATAATTAATTTGTTTCTAAATTGTTCCGTAATAATTTGCATTATATATTATGTATATTATGTAACGAATTCATGAACTATATAGGTTTATCATGGTTGTTATGGATAATTTGGACTCAGCTGTTTTATGTGGATTTATAGGGCAATGTTTACTTAGGATTTTTAATATATGGGATTACATGGATCATTTATATATTGAAAGATTAATGATTTCTTTTTTATTTCATGCTCTCATTAACATATCGAACTTATTTAATGTCGGTTAGCTTTGATAATATGAATTTTACTATGTTTTTCTAATATCTTTGTTTATTGGACATATTAATAAGAAGTGGTATTTACTTTCTACGACATTTAGATCACAAAATTTACATTTTCTTTCATCCGAGGAATATTGTTGTATCGACATGGTAATCAATTGTTATGTTTGAATGAAGTTTATTATACGCAGGATGTGTGTATTACAAATACGTTCTGGGAGACGCACGTGCTAATATGGGATGACTCTTTCCGCCTTAACTGAATTTCCTGAAAACTGATAACGTCTGGTACATATGTGGCGTGTTCTGAGAAAACTGGGCAAATTGCTTTTGCGTAAATTGTCATCCCAGATTAGCCTGTGCAGTCCGTACGGGCTAATCAGGGACGACAATTTCCGCTTTTATGGATTATTTTGTTTAAATGATGTCTCTTCTTAGCGAAAATTCAGTTTAGGCGGAAAGTGTCGTCCCGGATTAGCCTGTGCGGACTGCACAGGCTAATCTGGGATGACACTTTACGCACAAGCATTTTGCCCAGTTTTCTCAGAACACGCCACATATGTGTAATTTATAGATCTTAAGACTGTAACAGTTGTTATCGAATATTACCTTTTTTTACGTGTAAACGCCTGTTTAGATTGAAACAGGCGAAGTGTTAGAAACGGTATGAGATGTGCGTTCCATCATGAGTTCAACAATACACAACCCTTTTCTTATTTTTTCAAATTCTCGGTTGATCAGACAAGGATACTGTAGATTTGGTCGATTTGCCCTCCTTTGGAAATCTTGTTTTTATAAGAAACTTAAGTTTAATTCAAGTGTATGTTGTATTTTATACATCTACTCCCAGTAGCTGTTTATGTGCATTTGCCAGTAACCAAAAAAAGTCCCTTGCAACTAAAAGATACTGCTTTCATGAAAAGTGTATATGTTATCCTTTTAAAACTTCAAAGTCGACAACAGTCGACACATCGGTCTATACGATGGTTAGTTTTTAGTTTAGTTAACCTACATATTGAAATAAATTGGATCGAAAGTCTACGGCTTATCGAAACGATCTCGAGTCCGTTTCACTGGTTTCTTTGTGGGAGATCTAAAGAACGCTCACACACTGGGGATCGAACAAGTGACCTTCCGGTAGCTAAGGGAAACCATTCCTACTATGCCACGGCGACCTCTTCGAGTTTTGGTTGATCGTTTCGGTCAAATTTCGAATGTATCATTCTAGTATGTAATGTGTTATGGGTCTTTTATATTTCTCCTTTTAAAACGTTGTTTTGCCATTTTGACATTGAGCATGAGAACTCCTTTAATGGTGAGTCAGTGACACAAGAAAAGACAAGATACAAAATTGTCACAAAACCAGTTTTTTTTTGCACAACTTCACCCTATGATATCATCCTGTTCACTGCATATCATTACAGTTCTTTTTTTTATGAAAAAGAAAATATATTAATAACTAGAGCTTTGTCACAGACGTGACCTTTACCCCCAAATACTGAATTGACACAGACTATTTTGCATGCTGTCTTCACAAAACAAAGGAAGCTAATTTATTGCGATTTTTAAGAATTATTATGCCATAATCATTTACGGCCATTTTGACCGATGAACTCTTGAATTCTGTCGCATGACACGCCGTTCAATAACTGTGAACACAATTAATGTACAGAGTAATTTTAAAATCTCNAGTTTGATTGCCATCACTCTATCAGCGATTTCATGGTGAGTTTACAAGTGTTCTAGCAATATTTAGAGGGTGGAACTGTTGTATCAGGTATTAACATGTTACCAGATTGCAACAGTTTTGAGCTCCACCATTGATTTGTAGAGATACCATTATAAAAATAACTTAAGTGCAAGTGTTTTTTATTGTTTTGTTTAAAATTGCTAAAGTTATGGCCTTTCTTTGACAAAGAATTTTCTATTAATTTCTCATTACAATTTTCTTCATATTACAACTTTTGGCATCATGTTGGGTATTCATCACAACTGTTACAAGCTCTAGTTTGGACCACAAAAACAGCAACAAATGAGTTTTATGTGAAAACAGCTGCAGTATGAAACCATTTGGTTTTGAAAGTTGAAGATAATTGTTAAATAAAGTTGTATAATTGTCAATAATGTAAAACACGTACAGATAATTGATTCATACTTGTATTCCATCATGAAGCAAGTTTTACTGATAATGCAGGTTTATTTTTATGTCCCCCACTATAGTAGTGGGGGACATATTGTTTTTGCCCTGTCTGTTGGTTGGTTGGTCTGTTGATTGGTCTGTTGGTTGGTTTGCGCCAACTTTAACATTTTGCAATAACTTTTGCTATATTGATAATAGCAATTTGATATTTTGCATGCATGTGTATCTCATGGAGCTGCACATTTTTAGTGGTGAAAGGTCAAGGTCATCCTTCAAGGTCAGAGGTCAAATATATGTGGCCATAATCGCTCATTTTATGAATACTTTTGCAATATTGAAGATAGCAACTTGATATTTGGCATGCATGTGTATCTCATGGAGCTGCACATTTTGAGTGGTGAAAGGTCAAGGTCATCCTTCAAGGTCAGAGGTCAAATATATGTGGCCCAAATCGCTTATTTTATGAATACTTTTGCAATATTGAAGATAGCAACTTGATATTTGGCATGCATGTGTATCTCATGGAGCTGCACATTTTGAGTGGTGAAAGGTCAAGGTCA
>VMBQ01002862.1:32736-104591 GCA_007657795.1 Dreissena rostriformis | reverse complement strand
TATTATTATTATTATTATTATTATTATTATTATTATTATTATTATTATTATTATTATTATTATTATTATTATTATTATTATTATTATTATTATTAAACTCTGCGCGGGCGTCAATCTCTAACAACTTCATCTTTATCATTCAGTTCTGTGATGCGAAATCAAGCATTAACATGTTTGCTGGGGGTGAAAGGTCGCAACAAGACAGTGTATATCAAATACCGGGTATACCGCGGAACGGACACACATATCTTACGCGCACCCATAAATCCTTCAAACTCACGCCTTTCGTTTAATTGAGATCGAATTGAAAACGAACTTTACGGTTTCGAAAAAAAGATAAAAACCGTTAAACATTTCAACGGGGAAATAATTGACAGCGGGGATGAAATATGGCGCTTCGGTGGGCTGTTAGTGTTTTGATGTTTCCGGTAAAGCCCGTTGATGCCTGGGTATTAGTTTCACACGCGTGTGGTGACCACATGTGAGCGAGGTTCGAACAAGGCTGGGTACGAATCCAGTGCGGAAAAATAAACATCACATCAAGGGAGTATTTTTTTGAATTTTGACATCGTTAGACTGGGGTCAATCCTTAGAAAACATCTGTCATGGGTGGTTGGCAAGGTAAAAGCGAAAATGCTTGTTTTTCACGGATAAAAAATATTGTGATAATCCCCCGTGATAAGTGAGTTTTGTTTTCGTTAAACTTAAAAGGAAATTTAACTGATAATGACTATAGCATGTGCAGCCATAAAAAAAAATCGTTTTTCGCTTTTGTTTTTATTGCAACTTATGTGAATGATCTTGATTGCTCATTTGTGTCGTGTTCTGAGAAAACTGGGCATAATGCATGTGCGTAAAGTGTCATCCCATATTAGCCTGTGCAATCCACACAGGCTAATCCGGGACGACACTTTCCGCCTAAACTGGATTTTCGCTAAGAAGAGACATCATTTAAACAAAAAATTCCATAAAAGCGGAAATTGTCGTCCCTGATTAGCCTTTGCGGACTGCACATTCTAATCAGGGATGAGACTTTACGCACATGCATTTTGTCCAGTTTTCTCAGAACACGACACATTTTTGCATTTTATAATCGGCATGCGGGTACCAGCTGACATAATTTAGCCTCGTTCCGGAAAAAAAAACATGGCTTAATGCATGTGCGTAAAGCGTCATCCCAAATAAGCCTGTGCAGTCCGCAAAGGCTTATCAGGTACGACACTTTCCGCTTTTATGGTATTTTTCGTTTCTAGGAAGTCCTTTCTAAACGAAAATCCAGTTTAGGTGGAAAGTGTCTTACCTTAATAACCTGTGCGGACTGCATAGGATAATCTGAGACGACACTTCACAAACATGCATTAAGCCCAGTTTTTCCAAACTCAATTATAAACTTAATTAGAGTTTATCTCAATAGTTTCGAAAACCCGCCTACCATGCATGTCTTAACCCTAAAAAGAATCAATGTAATCATCATATTATAGACATTCTAAAAAGAGAAGGGGCATACCATTGTCATGTTTTAACGCTCGAAAATAACAATTGCAGGTGAATAACAACATACCATTTGAACAGTGCTTGTAAGCTTGAATGTTGTACGTTGAAAAGTGTTGGAGTACTTCGTGGGAAAAGTTTGTGCAGACAGACTGACAGAAGGGTGGATAGTGGGACGGACGGACGGACATATTATAATGTGTAATAAATATATCACAACTAATATCATTGAAAGCATTCTCATTGATATGAGCTAAAGCTCTATCACATACTGTTCGCATTCGTTAAACGTACTGTCATTTGATTTGTATAATTATATTATACTTACTACTGATTGACGCCCTTGTATATGTATCTGTTATACGTAAGCAAACTTTAATGCAGTTGCACGTACTATTTACAAGTAACTATCGTCAAATTTCATACTTTTATTGTAATTAAATCTTCAGGCAACGTCACTGCACCTCGAAAACGCCTCACAACATTCCCGAAGAATGTGAAATTCGCCTAAAAATCCGAGAGACTTTTTTTATTGCGGTCGAGAAGTGGTTCGCCTTTCCATTTAATGAGGGTTCTCTTCGCCATGTAAACAAACTTCTTGTTTTTCTAGCGCACGTTTCTGTAAACAGCGTAGGCAGAGAGATGGTATTCGCAGATTCCGTCATTCATCATTCCGTCTGTCGAATAAACCCCCTCCCCCTCTGTCTCGTCACATTCCCCACCCTAGCCCTCCCTTTCGTCGGAATTCTTGCACCAATACACACCGGATTGCTTCTTTTCAGGACATAAAATAGGATAATCTTTATTAATAAATAATATTATTAATTATAATTTGATTTGAATTTCATTATAAGTTTTCCGACGCTAGGTTAACACGTGATGTGTTTGTGAAACACTATGTCCCCTTTTGAGCGATTTTGACCCATATATTTGACCTTTGACTTTGAAGGATGACATTGGCTTTGACCTTTCACCACTCAAAATGTGCAGCTCCACGAGATACACATGCATGCCAAATAACAAGTTGCTATCTTCAATATTGCAAAAGTTATGGCAAAATGTCAAAGTTTGTGCAAACCAACAAACCAACGAACCAATAGACAGGGAAAAAACAATATGTCCCCCAGTATAGACTGGGGGACATAATAACTATTCATACGTAATACATAATACTTAATGTTGATATTCAGACTACAATACTTGAGAAAACAATACGCATTCTTTTTCTATTTTTTCTATATTAGGATACTTCACACAAAGGAATTCCAGGTAATGCATTTGACAAGTTTGGTGGTATACACATAAATTGTCAATTGTCAATTGATTCACATGTATACCAATCAGTTGAAAAGTATTTTTAACATAATTATTATTTTTTTAATGGAGGCCATCCGTTTGTTTTAATTCGTTTGTTTTAAAGACAATTACGTGTGTTGGTTTAAGCCCATAGTTAAGATAACGTTTATTAAAAAAACACAGTATTTTAGTGTATTACCAATTTAATATGACCCATGTTTTTCCAGAATGCGGCTCATATTCATTCAGTCTTCACTATTTGAATATTTATCTTTGTTTAGATAAATTGAGGTGTCCATTTAAACACTATAAGTGTACGAGTATTACTTACAATTTTTTGAATATTCATTCACTCTAAGTTTTCTATATTTAATTAAGTTTGATTTTGAATATGTATAGGGTAAAAGTTTTGAATATTTATTTATTCTAATTTAAGAATATTTATTAAGTCAACTTTTTAAATAGAAATTAAGCCGTTCCAAGGCAGTGACGCTTTATTAATAAACTGCGCGACTAAGTTTTCGTGTAATTCTAATTACATTCAACAGTGTAGAATAAAAAAATGTAACTTCGAGTATGCAATGCGTTATTGTCAAAAGATTCCAAGAAGAGAGAATATGTAAATTGTGTACACTAAATGAAACTGAATACGAATACAATTTACGTCTACAAAAGAAAACCAAGAATGCTTATTTTTTAGGATCATTGAATGAGATCAGGAAAATCTGTATTTATACGTCTTGCAAATGTTTGTATCAAATCATTTAAATTTAACGCCGATAATATATAGATTTATGAGAGTGTACATTTTGTTGCAAAATTGACATTATGTATACAATACTTAACTGCATAAAATAGCGTCAATCCATTTCGTATAATAAACATTAACTCAATTTTGTTAACACAGAGCGAGCTTACTCATACAATCCTGGTATTCTATCGCAAGAGTAAAAATGCATTAAATTAAATTGCCTGTTTTGACTAGCACGTGATCTGTTTTGTTATTGTAACGCATGTGTATTTATGTTTGCATTGTTTTGCATGTATTTCACGGTGAGCTGTATATGCTTTAGTCACATGTAAACTTTCTGTTTTGTTCTGTTATATTGTCAAACCGCCTTATAGTCGGAACAGTACTTAAAGTATATGTCTTTTCCTTGACACGTCTATCTCTATTTCCAGACCCCACCGACCCCTACAAACTCGACCTGTCTGTGAAACCCCGGAAGGAGCGGACGGCGTTCACGAAGCATCAGATCCGGGAGCTGGAAAAGGAGTTCAACATGCACAACTACCTCACGCGCCTGCGCAGATACGAGATCGCCGTAGCGCTTGACCTCACCGAGCGACAGGTATGACATCATACCTGATGTCGTAAGTTATGATGACGTCAGATAGGATGACGTCATATGTGACGCCATCATATAATTATGAAATCAACGTATTAAGAATCTTTAAGATATCCGTAATGTACTCAAATATGAACTCCATATTTATTTATGTTTAAATCGAGTTTGATAAAGTTACATTCAACCTCACTGACAGACAGGTGTGACTTCAAATATGATTTCAGATATGACGTCACTATTAACGTAGATCATAATTATTTGCTAAGAAATGAGAAAAAGAAAAACAACAGTGACCACAAACTTCAATGTGACAGTTTGGAGAACGAGACTGTTACGAGAGAAGGATGCGAGGCATATGTTGACTCCTAAGATATAAAAAAAAAATCAAAATTGCAAAAGGATTCAGGTTCCTAAACGAACAAAATGTCAAAATGTTGCAGGTTTCAAAATGAACACGATTCCAAAATATTTCAGGTTTTAAAAAAAAAAACGATTCCAAAATGTTTCATGTTTGTGGGAACAGTGGTCTAGCGACGCTGGTAAAAGAATGGGAAGGTCCCAGGTTCGAATCCCGCTCAGGCCACTGATAATTTTCTGAGCAAAAAAAATAATCCCACGCTTGCTCCTCTCCACCCAATAGTATACATGGGTACCTGTCAAGGATAAAAGCCAATGTATCGTTTCCGAATCTTAAGCATACAAGATTAAAATGTTAAAGTTCCGAAACAATGATGGTTTAAACTGTTTCAGGTGAAGGTGTGGTTCCAGAACAGACGAATGAAGTGGAAACGGGTCAAGGGCACAAAACTCGCCAAGGACAAAGTGGACGGTAACGTCAAGCCTATCATGGCCCCAAACGTCTCGTCCACCGACTCAAGTGATGACGTAATCAATAGCGGCATGCCCGACTCCTGACGTCACGAAGTTGTCGTAAGACATGGGATTAGAGCGTAGTTCGCTACTAGTAAATTGTGACGTCATTATCCTGATACCATGATTCTTAAGATACGTTATTTGATTTAAAAAAACAATCATGGGTCATTTGAATCAATGATGGACGGTTAAAGTCGTCAATAACGTCATGCCGGACTCTTGACGTCACGACGTTTTCATAAGACATGGGTTCGAGCGTAGTACGTTCCTAGTGAATTATGACGTCAGCAGAGTCATGTTAGCTTTCTGATGACTTAATAGGATACGTTATTGGAAAAACAAATCATACGTCATTTAAAGAAAGCATCGATGTTGGGTGGTTAAGTCATCAATGCGTCATGCAAGTTTACTGACGCTGTAGTGACGCAATGCAGTCTTTAAAAGATACGGAATCTGAACATAGCACTAAAATTGTAAGGAAACATAATCGGATTTTTACCATTGGCGTATTTGCATCATGTTAATGATTAAATCATAGCAATAAAACAGTGAAATCACCAAACGTCATGACGTCTTCATTGGATATTGATTTCGGCCATTACAAGTTACATTGAGTGAAAAATAAAATTGGTTTATTTTTCAAATTATACAGTGTTACACAACTGTGAAGTAATCAATAAAACCTTTCCAGATTCGTGACGTCATGACGTTTTCATACGATCAAAACCTCGACACAAGTATGGTTACGTCATTAAATACGTCATACCCGATTTTTGACGTCTACACGTGACATTGAACATGACCATCTTTCTTTATTAGTGACGTTGTGCGAAGAAAGAATTGGTTTCTCACAATTGGCACACTTGGAACAGCTGATGGGGTAAGATCATTGATAACGTCATGCCAGACGCATGGCGTCATTGTGTAGGCATTATCATTATGGAATTGAGTGTGCCTAATGATGCGTTCATTGTACAGTGTTGAGTACAGTGTAATTGACTGTTTTACGTAAACCAAGTTAAGAATCATGCTTTGTGAGTATTGTTAGAATATATGTGTAACTATGCATAGTACGCGTACACATATTGTATGCACAAAGTATTATCTTGTACAATTTTGTATGCTTTTTGTTATTTTAACATTAAATAATAAAATATTTATTGGTACGCAAATACGACTTTGGTTCCCTGCAGCTTCTGTGTGTGTAGTTGTAAATGTAGTTATAAGGAATCTTATAATAATCAGTATTTTTAGTCTGCGAAGAAGAAACACGAGTTAAGGAAATACAGGTCACAATGCACTAAAGATTTCCTTATTAATTCAATGTAAAAGCAAAAACTTTAAAACAAAATCAATGCAACATTTTGGGCGTAGAGTTGCGTACAGACCCTCATAACAATACATTTTCTTAACAAGAATTCCATTCCGAATTGATTGAAACAATAAAAAAAGATCGGTCATGCGATATGTAAAAAAGAACTCGACATGAATCAAAGTACACTTTTTGACGCCCATTTTTTACCGGCTATTCAGACAATAGCATTGTTAAAGCTGCAGCACATCAGTCGAAGGACCAGCAACATCAATATCAGCAACAGCATAAGAAGAGTCCTCTAAATTATAATGACGGCAGTTGAAGGTATACCGGTAACTGTCAAGGTCTCATCATGTAGTATCCAACCTTTATGCAAAACAGTGCATTTGTAGTACACAACCATGTTTTTCGTACCACACACACAACGAAATATTTAAAAAGTAGAGTTATGGCAAGTGCCCATACAGAAAATTGTGACCTCTAATACATTGTGTTCATTTATGTAGAGATTGAAAAATTAAGTTTAATGCAACCTAAAGGTCAGGTTCAATTCTTATTTACCAGAAATGTTATTTTTTTTCCCTAACGGAAGTGAGATGTACGGACGTTAGATGTACGGAAGTAAGATGTATTATAGTGAGATGTACGGATGTGAGATGTACGGAAGTGAGATGTACGGAAGTGAGATGTACGGACGTAAGATGTACGGAAGTGAGATGTACGGATGTGAGATGTACGGAAGTGAGATGTATAGGTGTGAGATGTACGGATGTGAGATGTACGGAAGTGAGATGTATCGATGTGAGATGTACGGACGTTAAATGTACGGAAGTGAGACGTATGGACGTGAGATGTACGGAAGTGAGATGTATGGAAGTGAGATGTACGGAAGTTAGATGTATGGAAGTGAGATGTACAGATGTGAGATGTATGGAAGTGAGGTGTATGGGTGTGAGATATACGGAACTGAGATTTACGGAAGTGAGATGTACGGAAGATATATGTTCGGAAATGAGATGTTCGGAAGTGAGACGTAATTGTCTTCACGCAGTAAAACTTCAACAGCCATCGACAACAGCAACAACAACAAAATCAGGGCACAGAAAAACCTGAAAAACCTGTTCAACCGTCACTCAACAGCTGTGTTGTTATGGCGCAAAAAATTCTCGTTTGGTTTCTGCGAATGTCGTCTGCTAAATCAATCGCGGGAGGATTTCAAAGCAACGCGTTGATGACTTTACCGGAGTTGCATGTGGCGATAACAGTTGGGATGCGGAGTTACGGCGGAATCTCGGACCCGCGAAGTACCCGACGTTATGCTTGCCTGCAAACGTAAATCAATCCGCTGTTGTAGAAAGTCGGCATAATTTCCGAGAGAAAAATATCGAGGGTTTAAATTTAATCTTGAGGAAAAATACATGTATAATTATTCATTTGCATGAAATTTTATACAGCCACCCACACACATAAGCCCAGTTTAGTCTTTTTAAAGTTTTTGAATCGAATTCATTCACGTAACGTTTCCACTCATACTGCTGATGTCTTGCCGCTTCTGTTTTTTTTTATGATGAGATGCTCGTGTTATTGTTGTTATTGCTTCTGATCTTGCTCCTGCTGCTGATGATAGTGTTGTTTTTATAATGCTATTGATACAGCTACCGCTGTTGATTATTCAACGGACTCTTCTTATGCTGTTGCTGATATTGATGTTGCTGTTCCTGTGACTGATGGGCTGCAGTTTATAACATTGCTATTTACGCGCCCATATATTTTCGGTGTTACTGCTGCTGTTATGGCGGCTAATGATGTGGTTGCAAACGCACATATTAAGACTGCAACAGCGGTTCCTTCAAATACTATTGTTGATGTTTTTTTTTTCTAGTTTGATTTAAACTAGTCGTGAATGAATATATTTAGGACGCGAATCTCTTTTATTTCCCACAATATGAACACGTTTCTTCAAACTATGCGAAACTGATAACATATATGTGTCGTGTTCTGAGCAAACTGGCCATAATGCTTGTGCGTAAATTGTCATCCCAGATTAGCCTGTTCAGTCCGCACAGGCTAATCTGGGACGACAATTTCCGCTTTTATGGAATTTTTCGTTTAAATGATGTCTCTTCTTAGCGAAAATCCAGTTTAGGCGGAAAGTGTTGTCCCTGATTAGCCTGTGCGGACTGCATTATGCCCAGTTTTCTCAGAACACGACACATATACTCCTGTCGTTTTTGTATTTTCACAAAAAAATACTTCCTCCTTTCTCTAGGTTTTGCTTTTTTGCGGTTTTTTCTTTCTATAAATTATTTCCACGTGAAGACGCTCTTTCCACGTGGACAAACACCGAGCAAAAAGCAAACTTCCGACAGGTGTTAGTTATGGGACCTCCGCTGCCGTTTGATCATGTGTTTTATTTAAATACAATGTCAACAAATAGCACATACTGGTTTAATTCGCCGCATATGTGGTTGGTGGCAAAGTCTAGGGCCGTATACACAAACCAAATTCTAAAATTAAGAATACAGAATATACTTTTATACCCGATAATTCGTACTACAGAGTTTGAATAAAATCAAAGTAAAGTGTTTGTTTAAAAAAGCGCCAGTCCTCGCCATTAAAAAAATACTCTAAGATTGGGTAGTTTTTAAAGTGTTTCAGTTAATGCATTTAATTGTTAGATTTTAACCAATGAAATGAAACGAATAGAATGAAAGAATTACAATAAAAAAGTTTGACCCAAGCGGTGCTCGAACCAGTGTCCTTTGGATTTAAATGCTTTTGCCGAACCCACTTATCAATTTCAAATGATGACGATTCATAATTGAGCTGAATTTTCAGTATGCATAAGTGGTATTTCGCTCCCTGATGTGTTCTTTCAATTATTGAATTTATGACGAAAAGTTGGAAAATTGTAATTTAGACTCTCTGTGAACAAGTCTTTTTAAGGGTCTGTCAGTTTTGACTAAAGAGACACCTTTATTAATGAACATGTTTACTTCCGATTCCTATCCCGTTTACAGGTTTTGCAGGAAGGCAATCGGTACCCCTCGTTTAGACTAGCTGCTAAGTCGGCAAACGGTCATGTCAGAACTGGTCCCGTGTGAGGCTCGAACGTTCGACCAATTGCCCCTTATGCGAACGCCCTAATCTCTAGACCACGAAGTATATGCAGACTACCAATGTTGATTGAGTGTCTCATCAACAGATTGAGCTGCGTTCTATGAAAATCGGGGTTAATGTTCCGGCGTTAGGTGTCGTTCAAGATAAGCATGTGCAGACCGCAAAGGCTAATCTGGGACGACACTTTCCGCCTAAACTAGATTCTCGTTTAAAAAAGATATCATTTAAAAGAAAAAAATCAAAAAGCGGAAAGTGTCTTCCGTTAGTAAGGCTAATCTGCGACGACTCTTCGCGCACATGCATTAAGACAAGTTTTTGGAACTTTTGTAATATTAAAGTTGGGTGATGGAAAAAGCTAATGCACAGTTTCACTGCAAGCTAAATGTCGTAATAAGAAAATTGTAGAATGCCTTAGGACAAGTATTTGTCTACAGACAGACGGACGGACGGACAAACAGGTAGACGGCGGATATTCATGCTGATTCCAGTATACCCTTCTTTTAGTCAGTACGCAGAATATAAAACTAGAACTTAATGTTTCCAAATTTGATTGGTTATGATAAGTTGTACAGATTAACGTCGCTAATGCAAAGTTCAATTTTTCGAATGGTACTATTTTAATCGGAGTGTTTGAAAAGAATATACGCTTCAAATTTACATGCTTCATAGAACAATACAGTTTCAAGAATTTATGTATGAGTTAAGTCTGAAAATATTTTGGTCAATATGTGAGTCAAATAAGGCTCAGCAATACAGAATGAATAGAAAACAACAGTTGCACTAAAGTTTGGGTTCTGAGTCTGAAAGGGTCTCTGGTGGCTTACACTTACCCAACAGACAGTCGAAAATTGTACCGCAGCAATGTCGTTCTCAGTCTTCCATACCAGAGTTGTCGTTCTCAGTCGTCCATTCCAGAGTTGTCGTTCTCAGTCTTCCATACCAGAGTTGTCGTTCTCAGTCTTCCATACCAGAGCTGTCGTTCTCAGTCTTCCATACCAGAGTTGTCGTTCTCAGTCTTCCATACCAGAGTTGTCATTCTCAGTCTCTCATACCAGAGTTGTCGTTCTCAGTCTTCCATACCAGAGTTGTCGTTCTCAGTCTTCCATACCAGAGTTGTCGTTCTCAGTCGTCCAAACCAGAGTTGTCGTTCTCCGTCTTCCATACCAGAGTTGTCGTTCTCAGTCGTCCAAACCAGAGTTGTCGTTCTCAGTCGTCCATACCAGAGTTGTCGTTCTCAGTCGTTTAAACCAGAGTTGTCGTTCTCAGTCGTCCATACCAGAGTTGTCGTTCTCTGCTCTCACAATTGCATTAAGACGGTTTTCGAAATAAGCACTTCAAAAGTTTGCTTACGAATAATGTTTTTGTTAGTATCACAACTTCATATATCTTAAAAGTGTGCATCAAATTTAGTTTAAAATAAATGTATTGTGTACTTCTTATATTGTTTATTCACGAGCTCTTATTGATTTCGTGTCTCGTTGGTATGTTTCGAAAATTCAAGTGGACGCTAACCCTTTGAGCGCTGGAACCGGATTTTGAAGGCCTTTGCAAACAGTTTGGATCCAGATGAGACGCCACAGAACGTGGAGTCTCATCAGGATCCAAACTGTTTGCTATTCTGATAGTGGTCTTAGAAAAAATCGAAGAACAGGCTAATTTTAGAAATTCAGCAGACGACATTTTAGCAGACGACAAATTTCCCAGCATGCAAAGGGCTAAACATAAAATCAAATTTCGAAAATTAATCAACCACTACTCTTTACTGACATGAGAGATTTATAAGGAACGAGTAATCAAAGTGTATTAAGAATCTTTAACATTTTACAAACGGATTATACACCCAAAGAATACGGTTTTACCACTGCATAAATTATCGACATCTTTAATGGCGATAATTAATGTCTTCTGATAAAAAAAATGAAACTTCAGCTTCACACACATAATAAAGTCGTATTATAGATAATGGGGAAAAAGTTCTCTCTAATACTTTGTAACAAATATTAAATATTATTCAATATTCATCTAAAATGGAATCGTTTATGTTCTAATTGTGTTGCTATTGAAAATACAGAATTGTGCCCTGTTGCACTGCAATTTGTTGTCAACCAATTGTATTGTGTTCAACACCAAAGTGCCCTTTGATACTGAACGCCGCGCACGACGATGATGGTGTTCATGATAATGATGATGGAACTGGCGAAACGATGATGTAAAATGCAGTTACAAAGATCGTTCCATTTCTTTATAGGTACCAATTTGACGCACTTTGGTTTTGAACATCGAAGTTGGGTTGACACCCAAAATGCGGAACATCAGTGCCCTCTCTTCACGCAATATAGAAGAACTGCATTGCCGTCAGCGCTTTGATTTATTTTCATGTCCGTGCAATGTGATCGCCATATAAACCATGTTGTTTGCGCCGTTATCTAGAACACAATCCCGTCTGAATAATAGCATCGCCTTCTGTGCCGTCCGATAAGCCTCCCCCTTCCAATCCGCGCCCCGATAAGCGCATTAAGATCTCATCGAAACGTCGGACCCACATTCCCTGCACGGGAAACCCGGGCGGATGTACATACCTCGTGCCAATGGCTGACGGGTTCATCACAACTAGAAAGGGGATGGAATGTAAAACAACGATTTTTTATATTCAATACGTGTTGAAATTTAGATATTTTTCTCCGCCTATAATTGACTAACTCTTAACAGTGTATGTGATATATGTGATGTTAGTTTTCGCTATTCGTTTGATATAAATACATTGACATGAAATCAACGACCCGATGACGCGTGAAACGCGGAAATTTCAGTTCTATTTTTTTAATGTGAAAATCCAATGCTTATATTTGCAAAAGGGTAACATGTGCAACTTCCAACTTTTGAATCTAAATGGTATATGTGTGAAACATTTTTATATTATCCGATCTTTATATGATCTTATGAGTAGAGGACGAATTGTGACTACGGACACTCGGCTATATTAAACATATGTATAAATTGGAGTAAAAAATCTCGAAAGTCTAAAACGTACTAATTAATTTTCATCCAAAGAAATGCAATTCTTGAAGAATTTGACGCAACAGTTATTAAGTATAACTGCATATCTCACCCTGCCTATCTAGTAGGGCTCATCAGTCGGTTGACGTTGTATAATCGTATACTCGCACTAGCGCGACATGATTTCTGCAACGGTAATTTCATGCTTAGAGTTTCCAGGAAAGCGAGCACACTGTCGATCAAAAGAGGCGGAAAATGTAGGAATTATCACAAATGTTTCAATTAATCATGCCATCAGATCAAAGTCCACATTGGCCATCGCGAACGCACGATGGGCAATTAATATCCGATTAATAGGGTGCTGTCCGAATTATCTTCCAAATGGCCAGCGCGTGATTTTCATGTTTAGCGGGTATACATCAAACATTCAACATCTGATGTATTACTTTCCTTTATTTAAGAAATAATAACAGATTTTCAATTTATCATTTCCAGACATATTATACATTTACAAAAATATTTATATTTTTATATTCTCCGGAACTTCTTTTTATAGAAGCAAGAGGTATATAATTTAGAAACTTAAATATGCCATTTCACATGTTACAACTTGATTTGAAATCGCCTGAACATCATTATGCGGCAGAAAGGCAAACTTGCGCCGCAAACAAGATTTCAGTGCGATAACACATAACAGACATAGTATAAATTGCATTCATTAAATATATCTACTGAAAATAGGCTTTCTCTATGTTCGTCAGTGCGTCTCTCTGTCCGTCAACATATATAAACTTCATCATCATAATCCTCCTCATCATCCTCATAATTTTCCTCCTCCTTCTCCTCATCATCGTCTTCGTCATCAGCATAATTATCATTATCATGATAAACAACAAACTTAGTAGTTGTAAGAAGTTGAGCTTTCAGCATTTTTACGTTTTCATACGTTAGCAGACAAAAGGTCAGTTACATTTGACACTGGCATTGTTTATTCCAACTTTAACCCTTTGAGCGCTGGAACCGGATGTTGAAGGTCTTTGCAAACAGTTTGGATCCAGATGAGACGCCACAGAACGTGGCGTCTCATCAGGATCCAAACTGTTTGCTATTCTGATAGTGGTCTTAGAAACCAAATCGAAGAAAATGCTAATTTTAGAAATTCAGCAAACGACATTTTAGCAGACGACAAATTTCCCAGCATGCAAAGGGTTAGACATACGTCGTATTTTTTTTACGAAAATCACGTATTCTTAAGATTTTGCATGTGATTATTTTGATTACAACAATGAATACTTTATCCCAATATTCCAAAATCATTTAAAGTTTCAAAGTTTTTTTCTTTGAACATCGGTTAAACCCCCTTGACCATTTACATACAAGTTAACAAAATAGCGTCAACGTGCATCAGTACAATACAAAAAATGAAAAGTGTTAAAACATCATGTACAAAAGTGTATGTATTAAAAACATGTCAGTGAGAACGAATAAGTAATATATAGGCAATATAATTAGGGTTTCTTAAAATATATATTTAAGGTGCAGCAATTAAGTGTAATTTTTCCGCACGGAGTTTCATGGCATCAATAATGAATCTGGCAACACTGTTAATGACTAGAGTATTTTGACAGGAGAGTATGTTTGTAAATTTCTCTCAATTTGACCAGTTGAATAGAATAATAAATACGTTACAATAATCGTGGTCATTTTATATATACTTGAAGCACGTTTATGTACAAGGCGAGTTTGAAATGTGTAAGTGTACGTAGTAACGACTGAATAATTATATCATTATACTCCTACTATATAATAAGCAATTACTGATACTTTTACTAATAAACAATGCCTTGCAATCCCAAATGCTTCGATTTCTCATCAATACGATCAGAAATCGATCGGCAAACGCTTATCAATGATCGACAGTCCGAGATTGCTGCCTAATGGGTTATTTACCCCCTAATGATTACGTATCTATTAATGATCCAGTTTCGTTAATTAATGTTAACAGCTGTGTTGTCGAGATTATCTCGTCCGCTGTAATGAAGTAATGAAGTAACGCCTCTGTAGCTATACAAAAACAATGGGATTGCTATGAAAGATTGATGCGGCTGTTCGGATAACGCAGTGGTTGGTACACGCGTTTCTCACCTAGGCGAACTGGGTTCAATCCCCCCGTTCCTGGCGCATGTGAGTTTGTTCTGTTATCACCATACCTGACAGGTGGGGTTTCCTCCGGGAGCTCCGGGTTCCACCCACAACACAATACCACACCAAAATGGAAAATCGTCAAGTTACTTCTAAATAGCTGGAAATTGCAGCCATCCTTAAAAATTCGTCCCAACTTTCGTGAGACAAATACGTTGATTATGTAGGGGTGCTGGAACACACAATGCAACCTCAGGCGCGGAAGGACCTCGTGAACTTCGAAATGCACAGATACACGATTGATAAAAGCAGAACGTATAAAAGTATAAAAGTTGTTCATGTTCTTGTTGTTGCTGATGGTGGCAGTGGTTGTAGTGTCGGAAGTAGTTGTAGCGACAGGGCTACAGAAAATGTTTTAACCAATTTATGAACATATACGTTTTGAAGTTTAAATTGCATAAGATTCATTTTGATTGCGGTCAGTTACTGAATCAGTCAAACTACCTATTTTTCTGAACATTTACATGTATATGTTCACATTATTTAAATAAATTTTGAAAGTTCGTAATACTTTCAGGAGACTAGCAGCACAATTTTGAAAATATTTCAGTCATAAACACATAATTGCATTGAGTGCAGGTAAGTCATGACAGTAAGATATGTTTATCTTAGACAATCTTCATATAATACGTAAGTTTGCAGAAATCATTATTACAATGAGCAATTTTAATGAGAGATACAAATCAGCCTAATCTCTTTTCAGTGCTCAGCATACAGTCTTCGATATGAAAATTAGCTCCACCTTCATGATGCGCGCGCCGATTGGCTGTGTCCAATCAGGAACCGTTTTCATAGAAAGTAGTTCCATGAGTTAGAAAAACAAGCATGCGCATTGAAGCATTAAGAAATGTCTGTTAACGCAATTTTTCACTTTATTAACCATTTTTCAGCGTTGATGTTTCTACCACTGCCGTGTTTCGACTTAAAAGTAATTACTTTCTTAGATAAATGAGTTCCTGGCTTTTCAAAGCGATTCTGCGGAGTAATTAATCTACAATCGGAAATTAACAATTTGTGAAATTTGGGGTATCCCGTTTTAAAAACGATTTAACGAACAGCTCCAAAGCGGTGCGCGAAATAAACAATATAACGGATTTTTGGTCAAAGCGGTGTAATTAAATAGATAGAATAGTTTAACTTGGCGGTGGTACTTTGCTGTAATTCACGGATAGAAGATTACCAATGACTTTTGCAGCGTTTGTAGTGGGAATTTACTCCACCAATGCTGACAACATGCGGATGTCATTATATTCGAAATATTGAAAACTAATTTGAACATCGCGAGTGTATTGTTGCGGCTGAAGATTATTATTACCCGGAGGTCTGAAATATGGATCATAATCAGATGTACGGGGTGAATGGATCCAACTTAAATCATTTCCAGTCCGCATTCCACGGTGGCGGCTATGGCTTTCCGGCGAGCAGTCTGTCGCGACCCGGCGTGTTCGATGCCCACTCGTACGACCCGCGTACGGTCGCCTGTCAGCCGTACCCTTTCTCGGAGTACGGTCCGTCGTACACGCAAATCTGGAACGTGGCGTCTTATCATTCGAATTACTTACTACCGGAATCAAAAGCCGGCGAGATTGTACAACCGGAGTCAAAAAGCGGCCAGTTATCATCATTATACGACAGGAGTAAAAGTTCGGATATCGGACATAATTATTCCGCCGGATATAACAGTGACTTTTGTAACCCAAGAACTAAGAGTTCGAAATACTCTTCATCATTGAAAGATGGATATTGCCAGGAAAACGAGGCTGGGCAGAGTTTGCACAGTCCAACATTCGCAGACGATATTGACACGGATACGAAATATGGACTAACAGACGACAGCGATAAGACGCTGGACGGTAATTTATATTTCATATTGTCAACAGAAACTCAAATTATATTAAGTAACAACTTTTATAAAAGTATATATTTTTTTCTGGTCGAATTTGGTAAATAACAACTATATATTTACTAGTAATTAAAACAAGAACTTAAAACTTTTTTAACAGAATAATGATAACCGTGAAAGGTTCTGAGGAAACTGGGCAAAATGCTTGTGCGTAAATTGTCATCCCAGATTAGCCTGTGCAGTCCGCACAGGCTAATCAGGGACGACAATTTCCGCTTTTATGGAATTTGTCGTTTAAATGATGTCTTTTCTAAGCAAAAATCCAATTTTGGCGGAAAGTGTCGTCCCTGATTAGCCTGTGCGAAATGCACAGGCTTATCTGGGACAAACTTTACGCACAAGCATTTTGCCCAGTTTTCTCAGAACACGCCACATATTTCTTAAACAGAACATGCGTTGATTTGAACTGATAAATGCCTGAAATTCAGAAGCAAATTCGCTAGTTTCTTTGCTTTGAGTAAGTGTAATTTATTCTTTCTTTCTTTATGTTAATTACTTTTTTTATTCCATTCCTTTGTTTTGTATGCATTTCTGAGCGTTTTCGCTCTTCCTTGAAAAATATTTTTTTTTCTGTAAGATTTTTTTTTAATCAAATTGAGCACATTTTTGTACACTGAAAACACAAACGCGCTAAAAAATTACCGTTAAGGAAAAGTTGAGATGCATGTGATAACAATATTTTTTTTATTTTTTTTTGTTCAATTACGCTACAAATTTAACACAATTCGGGTTCATTAATGTCTTGGTAATGTACATCAAGTAAATTTTAAACACTTTAAATGTCGTCATACTTAGCAACGAATATTAATTCTGTTTACTATTTGTAGCAAAAATACAAACTTAATTTGTTTCAAATTCCCAATTAACCATAGTTTTCTCGAAATGGTCCCTTCGAAATGAGCCTCGCTCTGTGATTTCCAGGCTTAATGAATGTGCGTAAAGTTTCGACCCAGTTTAGCCTGTGCAGCCCGCACAGGCTAATCAGGGACGACATTTTCCGCATGTATGGTATTTTTCGTTTAAAGGAAGTCTCTTCTGAGCGAAAAGTTAGATAAGCCGGAAAGTGTCGTCCCTGATAGGCCGGTGCTGATTAAGCCCCGTTTTCACAGAGCGAGGCTAAACAACGAAACAAGCAACGCAGCATGTGGTCCCTGGTAACAAAGCCAGTTGGGTCGACAACGATGCGTTCAGCCTTAATTTCGAAACAAACAGGCATCGTTTACCAATCTAAATTGAATTACGGCAATGTTACACCTAATTTAATTCGAATTTAATTGGGTAATACTCGACGCGTGAACAATCGGGATCATGCACGTGAAAACGCACGTGAGATCGACGGAAACGTAGAAAATTCTTTGAAATTGTACAAAACATAGGGCAACACATTAGCATTTAGTTCTTTTCTTTGCTACAATTAAAATATTCCATGTTTGAACACAATTTTCACAGTATCAAGCTTCTTTCCAATATATCGCCATACAATGTTTGGATGATAAAGCCAAAACCTTTTGAAGAAAAATAAAAATAGCAAAAAAATATAATCGTTTTAACTTTTTGCTAATTGCCGGCATCCTCGGTAAACCATTGTTGTTTAATTACAAAAAATATAATTAATCATTTGAGTCTCGTTCTTGGAAAAGGGGGCTTAATGCATTCGCGTAAAGTATCATCCAAGATTAACCTGTGATTTTCGTTAAGAAGAGACTTTCTTGGAAAAAAAATCACATCCATTCAGCCTACTTTTCCAAGAAAGAGACTCATTTATGCTTATAGAACGTAACGGCATAGCATACGTTGGTATTCGACGCTGTTTGCTGGCATGTGGCCATGTATACATTTCTAATTGACACCAACACATTTTATGGAATAAGGTATCCATAGTACGAATTGATCAGGGAACGAGTTTACTTGAGAACGATTTAATTAGGAAACGAATTGATCAAACGCCGCTTGCATGTAAGTATTTGAGCCTCGGTCTGGGAAAACGGGGTTTAATGCGTGTGTGTTAGGTCTCGTCCCAGATAAGCCTGTGCAGTACGCGCAGAAGACGCTTCATTAAAACGAAAAATACCACAAAAGCTCACTGCTCAGGCTAATCTGGGACGACACTCTACGCGAATGCTTTAAACCCGTTTACCCAGAGCGCGGCTCATATATTTCTGTATGAAACTTGGACCAGTTCACACGTCTGTTTGCAGATTCCGGCGACCAATGCAAGCTCGATCTCTCTATCAAACCCCGGAAGGAGCGGACGGCGTTCACGAAACATCAGATCCGGGAGCTGGAACGCGAGTTTACGTCTCGCAACTATCTCACGAGACTTCGACGTTACGAGATCGCGGTGGCACTGGATCTTACGGAACGGCAGGTAGGGGGCCGTATTACAAATGAGCCACGCTCTGGCAAAACGGGGTGTAATGCATGATGCGTACAGTGTCGTCCCAGTCCGCACAGACTAATCTGGGACTACACTTTACGCAGAGACTAAATGATCGTTTATAAGGGACCTGCTTTAAGCGAAACATTCCATTAAAGTAGAAAGTATCGTTCCTGATTAGCCTGTGCGGACACTTAACGCACATGCATAAAGTCCCGTTTTCCCTGAGCGAGGCTCAAATCCCCCCAAAACGGTGAGAAATGTGATCACGTTTAATACAGTTTTAAATATGATGCATTGAACTTACGACGGGGTATAAGGAATGGTCTTAGCTACGTATAGATTTCGCCTGTTCATTTGTATTTTTATCATTTAACAAAACCCAACAAAAAGTTCAATAACAATGTCCGTGTTCATACCGTCTTTTTCTTTTTCGTTATCAATTCGACAAAACAAAGTTAAAAAATCAACACATATTAGTTCGTATTTCGATTTTCAAATAACCCAAACTACAAAAAAAAAAACAACAGAAAACTAAATTGTTTTCTTTATAGCGTTTTTCGTTGTACTAATTATAAAACAGAACGAGAAACTTATTTCGCTATTCGTATTTAGTTTCAAACTGAAATCTGAAATGGCAAAACACACGTTATTTCAACTCTCCAAACACGCTGTTCATAATGTTAAGATTGAGACAAAATATCAATAGGGAAATATGTTTCGTGTTATGTTTTATAATTAGTACAACGAGGAACGCTGTTATATAATAATGTGTGTTGGTTTGTTATATTTTAAAATCCGAACACGAACTAATATGATTATTTTCGTATTTTTGTCGAATTAAAAACGGAAAACAAAAATAGTGTATGTACGCGAAACTCAATTTCTTTATGGGTATCAAACTAAAATGCGATTATTTTCGTGTTTCGTTTTGCCGAATTCAAAACGAAACACGAAAAAGCGTTTTAGCACAACAGCAAACAATAAACAAAACTACTTTTCTTTGACGTTTACTTGTCATCAAACTAAACACGAACATGAATTTTCTCGTTTATATTCCGCTCTTACTCATCGTTCCGATTTTAACTGTCCGGAATGGACAACGAAATGCATTATGTCTTCTCGTTTCTTGCTGGGATACAAAGAAAGACGATAAATATATAAAAGAACCATGACAATAAAGAAATATGAGTTTTTATAATTTTAATGCAATACGAAATCGTACGAATATTTGTGTAAAATTTATATAATGTATAGGACACACAACAAATGGTTAAAATGTTAAAAGTCACAGTACGTTATGCCATTTGAACGAATAGAAGTGTACATTACTTAAATGTGTTTTAACACTTTTCCAGTATTTAAATGTGTTGACAGTTTTAAAACCGCTACATACAATTGCATTGTTTTGTCAAACGTGTTTTAAAAGTTGTCAAACAACAAAATGCTACGACATGAGTAAAAGTTGAAATATAAATCATTATTCGTAATTAAAATCAATACATTAAGAAGAAATGTAATACAAATGAACGAAACGATACAAATATAAATCATAACAAATAATACATGAAGTAAGTGTACTCTGATGAACTGCTTCAATAATCCCATATAAAATAATAATAATATGAACAACATACAATATATGAGGGGATTCAAAAGTTTAAACTCGGGATATAAAGTCGGCTTTAAGCCGCTCTAACCAAATTCTAAATTCGAATATATATTATAAATGAGTCTTCGTTATGCTGGTCAACAATGACATAAAGTCCTTGACGAATGAATTGAAGAAGTGGTGGTAGGGGTTGGGATGGTGGGAGTGGTGGGGCGGATGGCGGCGTTTGGGTGCGAGATCTGTCTCTGCCCGGTGGGTGGTGGTGATGACGTCTATTTTCCGATGAAGCCGCCGATTGTTGGCAGTCCGCAGAGGCATACGTTGTCTATGCAGTGCCAGTCCCGCTGACAACCGGAAGTTGCACACTCCGCCTGTGATAGGCAGTGAGTCTCAGCTGGGAAAACAATATAATACAGTTCATTGACTTCCGGCGATTGTACATTTTGAACAATAGTTGAATGAATGTGTTCATAGTTTTAACTGTTGTTTATTAATTTCTATACAACGCTGAACCTACACATAACAGATATGAGAATTACTCTGGGAAAACTGGGCTTTATGCATGTGCGCAAAGTGTCGTCCAAGATTACCCAGTGCAGTCAGCACATGCATTAAGCGCCTTTTTCCCAGAGCGCGGCTCATATCAGCGGTATCCGGAAACGCTTTCCCGAAAAATTACCTCATTGTTTTTTACTAATTTTTTCTTGTTGGACAATATCGTTTTGTTAATTGTTTAAGGTTTTGAAAGCACAATTCTGGGGCCTAGTGGAAATCTGCTTTCGAAATGTGATTTCTTTTGCTATACAGTATTTCGTATTTACAAAATCATGTTTTAAAATTAAATCTTTGTTCAGCAGTACAAATTGAATTTTATCTTTTACAATTTGATCGTTTTTCAGCCTTTTTTTAAGAGAGATTAGAGTCAATAATTTAAAAAAAAGTCTGCTGATTTAACTATAAAAATAACAAACCTATTAGTTTAGTGGAGCATTACCTTACCTCGAACATGATTGATAATATTAACATAAATAAATACTGAAGATACACATTAAGTATTCTGCGACATTGCAATTGTCCTTAACTTTTGTTTTAATACATGTAACGTTAATAACAAATGCCAATATGTAATACTCGTTCTGGGAAAACTGGGCTTAATGCATGTGCGAACATTTTTCGTACCTGATTCGCCTTAGCACAGGCGTACAGTATCGTTCCGATTAGCCTGTTCGGACTGCGCATGCTAATCTGGGATGACACTTTATACACATCCACGAAGCCCAGTTTTTTCCAGAACGCTGCTCATATCTATTATAGATATCTCTTACCTTTATTGCATGTACACATCCGATTGTGACAATCTAGTGCGTAATTGTTTTCTGGACACGTCACGTGGGTGCAATCTGACGTCATGTGGCACTCCTCGGCTGTTATCGTTACTGTTAATTAAGAAAAAAACATGGGCATGAATAATAAAATAAATGTATTTTTTTTTAAAGATTAATTGTCACGACATCAAGTAGATATTCATATAACTTTGATATAAACATGACTGCATTTCAATTCTGTGGATTAAAGCAATCACTGACAACATAACGACGCCATATTTTCGTAAAGTAACTTAAATGGCTCATGAAATTTTTAATTAAGTCTTATGAAAATGCCTTAAAGGAATTATAAGAACGCTAGCCTTAAGGTAAACATCTAAGGACTTGTTAAGAATACTGGCAAAGAGTTGCATTAATAATTGTTAAGGATCCAAGCTATGGGGCAATAAGATAAGCTAAAAATAACGTAGATGCATAAGATTATCCGTTATAAACGTATTCAACACTATTAAATGTGACAAATTGAAAGTGTAAATTAAATACACGTCACACGAATAATTTGCAGTAACAATCTAAGCTAGAGTTTTAATGCTAATTTAGTTCAAGACGATAAAAGAATTCACTAGATCAATTAATATATTCGTTTATAAGATTATTATAAATGTGATAATACCACTCACCTGCCAGTAATGAAACAACGACCAAAACAAATCCGGCGTTCATTTTGTAGATATTTAGATATCGTAGAAAACCACCAAAATAAATATTTAATCGAGTTCGGTTTCTGAAAAAGTTTTATGACCACGTGCTTGCTTTCAGCGCCGTATATATATGTTAGTTTGATGACGTAATGTTGGTTCAACAGAGTTGAGCTGGTGCCATAGATTACCTACTGTCGATTTCCCATATCATCGCACTCCGTCTTAAAGGGACAATCGTAGTAAGACTTGGCTCTACAGTTCAGACACTATGTGTCGTGTTCTGATACAACCGGGTATAATGCTTGTGCGTAAATTGTCATCCCAGATTAGCCTGTGCAGGCAGCACAGGCTAATCAGGGACGACACTTTCCTCCTTAACTGGATTTTCGCTAAGAAGAGACATCATTTAAACGAAAAATTTCATAAAAGCGGATCTTGACGGATGACAATTTACGCACAAGCATTATGCCCAGATTTCTCAGAACACGACACCTATGTTAACCCAAAAAAGAAAAAAAGTTCGCATTAAAGATGATATATTACTATATTTGACAGAAATCTGATTTAAGACGTTTAAGTTTATAGTTTAAATCTTCAGGAACAACTGAACTGCACAATTTTGTTTATAAGCATATGTAAGTAATTTATATGTACCTCTTATATCTAATCGTGTAAGTTCCTTTTGGTTCGATATGTCAAACTTTGTCATTTAGGTTTATTTCTTGATATTAGAGACATCGTATTATGTATTCAATATTTGTTGTTGTTTTAAAAATAAATCCATATAAATATAATGTTAAACTGAAAAACTATATGTAGTTCGTGTATTTAATAATAGACGAAATTATTTATAAAATATAATGGATGCACGAAACTTAAAAAATACATGTACTAGTATGAAATGGAATTATAAAACTATACCACACATTGAAGCACTAACTTACAAATAAATATGGTGTGTAAAAAATTAAAAAGTACCTCGCCTTCCCTTTTACTGCTTTTTCGATTTATGTTATGTTCACAAGTTATTAAGATAAAAAGATTAAGATAATATTTAGCGTGCTTGTCGTTTGTGCACACTTAATACAGGAACATTTACATTTAGTTTACTTGGTGGAGCAATATTATACATTTATTTAAGTGCTACTAACGGAAAATAAGATTGCGTTTCATAATATTCCAAACTTCAAATTTCTAAAACCATAAAACTGCGATTTTTAAAGCATACGTGTAGTTTCAAATTTGGAACTAACAACTCCACCCCGCTCGCCGACACACTATATAGCAGCGTATTCAAATATGACTTAACAAATATAAGCAAAAATGGTTTAATGCATGGTCATGTAAAAATTAAAGTTATAGACGCGTATGTAAAATAATAATATACTTCTATATTTGGAATTAATTAAACTCAATATTTGTATTGCAATAATTAATTAATTATTATATAATGTACGTGAATTTAATGAAGGGTGTATGGATGGTTGATTGTATAAATCAACGTTTAAATAAATGTATGTATGTACAAAAGAAAAACAAGGACAGAGAGAAACATGTTTCAATAAAATTTCGTGGTCAATTCTTATTGTATACATTTTATTTTATCGACTCTTTGTTCGTATTTATAAAATGGTATTCCCTGATAGGATTATGATAATGGCCAAAGTAACACAACAGCTGGGACTTTCATTTCCGTATTTATAATCTACATGTAAATAAAAACGCCTCGTGAAAAAAAATGGCAACGAAATAAGGGAAACAACTGCTACATGTTTTCTTTTTCAAATATGTCATGATTACTTCCCTTAATGCGGTTAAAATATTTTTGTAAAAATATCTTTTTAGCTCTATTTTAAGGCTTATTAATAATCAGTTATGGCATAGCCGGATAAAGTCTGCGCTGACAGTTTATATTTATATAAACGCATGATGTTTAGTTTATGAAAAACGCGTATGAGCTATCGAGTTTCCATTTCTGTTATATATATTTCATATACATGTATATATTTAGGCGCGAACAGAAATGCAAACTCGATAGCTCATGCATTTTTTTCATAAACTTAACAACATGCGTTTTCACGATCTTACTCTCTCTTTATACTGCAACACACAAGTATATGCCACAACTTAACGATAACATTACGAAGATGTGCACACACATATTCGACGTTATTGTACTTTGCAAAATCGACCTAATGAATTAACTACTTAAATTTACAGTACCTATAAATACTCTGAATAAAACAATGGGATAGTTTCCGTATACGATGCAAGCTGATATAATGATAACATACCACAATCAACTCATACGATACAACCTACTGGAAAACCACAGTAGTATTTACTATACCAGTCGAACAAATATAAGTCATTATATACCTACACTTTTAAATGAATTACATTCAAACACCATTATCGAAAATAAATTTTCTTAGATATATATGAGATATATATGAGATATATATGAGGTCGCTCTGTGAAAACGGTGCTTCATGAATGTGCGTTAAGTGTCGTCCCAGATTAGCCTGTGCAGTCCGCACAGGCTAAGCACGGACGACACTTTCCGTTTAAGCTGGATTTTTGCTATGAAGTGTCTTAAGAAGTGTCTTCCTTTAAACGAAAAATACAATAGAAGCGGAAAGTGTCGTCCTTGATTAGCCTTTGCGGACTGCACAGGCTGATCTGGGATGAAAACTTAACGCACATGCATTAAGTGCAGTTTCCCCATTTACATTCAGACACCATCCTCGAACAATATATTTTCTTGTTTGGTACATTTATATAAAATTTGTTGTTGTTGTTTTTACTCCTTTTCGTATCCAGTAGGGATAAGAGTAAATTGACACAGGCATTTGTTCACTCTTTCCTGAAATATTTCGCTTTGATAGGCTTTTTCAAAGGTTGTTCTTACAAATTGACTACATTTTCTTTATGTTACTTTTTTCAAGTAATTTCTTTTTAATAACTTCATATTTGTGTACATGTTTTTCAGGTGAAGGTGTGGTTTCAGAACCGTCGCATGAAGTGGAAACGGGTCAAGGGCACTCACGTGGTCAAGGACAAGGTCTCCGGTCAGGTCAAACCAGTGACGTCAATGACGCCGGTTGTGACGTCGGACGCCGAACGGGAGTGCGCGGACATGCGCACCGTGGAAGGGAGTGATGCACATTGTGATGATTATTCGTCGGGATTATGATATAAATCTTCCATCAAGTACTAATCATACAACACACCAATCTATTATTAGATATATAAATAAAATGCATAATTGGTTTCGACGTGCTTGGGTGATTTCGATGAGTTTTGCGTCAAAACTGCTTTTGGCATTTGACAGGCCGGAAGTCAAACCAATTAATCTGCTTCAGAAATGTTAAGCAGATACGACAATTTATCGTCAAAATGTCGCACGTCCCGCGACTCTCTTGACGTCATTTACGTGACGTCATTTAACAGTTTTTAGGATACCGTCATGTGACGGCGGCTGTATGACCTGTTACCGAACAATAAGTTATTTTTCTAGAGCTCGAGATAAAAAGTGGAACTGGAGATAGATTCTTAATGGACAATAAATAAGAAAATAATGAAATATACAATGACGTCAGAATGGTTTGTGTACCATGTGCATCAAATTCATACATGAGGTAGTAGATATCGGATTTAACTTACATCAAACATGGTGAATATTCGATTTTGATATTTTTGAAGAGGGCATTTCGGAGCTTTTATAGTCTTGGTTGCCTGAAATGGGTTTTAACATAGATTTCTTGCAATAAATGTATGCAGCGGGAATATTGTCTACCAATAGAATTGCAAAAATCGTCAGTTTTAGGGAATGCAAACCTACAACAAATGTTTAATGTCCACCGTTGTAGATTAAAATTAACATAATAATTAACATAAATTAAGAATACATTTCGACGAAAACAATAGAATTGAAGATACTAATGAACACTTTCACCAATTGGATGTCATAAACAGAATGTTGTATTCAATTGTTGTTGTTTTTTAACGTTTTTTACTAGTTAAGAACTAAGTATTAAACCCAGTGTGCTCGGTATTTATATTGTAACCACAAAGATCTCTCTAGTGTTCACGCTAGCATCTGTTTAACTACTTCCCACTACACACAAGGCACGAGTATTCATAACCTATATCTGCTGTCATTTCTTGATAAGGAGTGTCTGTGTACATATAATGACGCTGTTGTATAATTTTGACATCCGAGTTATGTTCTATTATTGTATCATTTTATACAGTTTGTGATCGTATAAAATGTTTTATGTATGTTATTGTTACCAAACATTTACTACTGGTATGCAATAAACCTTTTTACCATAATTCACCATATTGTTTAATGTTATACATATCGTTGGCGCTTTGTTAACTCTTCTTCTTCTTCTTCTTCTCCTTCTTCTTCTTCTTCTTCTTCTTCTTCTTCTTCTTCTTCTTCTTCTTCTTCTTCTTCTTCTTCTTCTTCTTCTTCTTCTTCTTCTTCTTCTTCTTCTTCTTCTTCTTCTTCTTCTTCTTCTTCTTCTTCTTCTTCTTCTTCTTCTTCTTCTTCTTCTTCTTCTTCTTCTTCTTCTTCTTCTTCTTCTTCTTCTTCTTCTTCTTCTTCTTCTTCTTCTTCTTCTTCTTCTTCTTCTTCTTCTTCTTCTTCTTCTTCTTCTTCTTCTTCTTCTTCTTCTTCTTCTTCTTCTTCTTCTTCTTCTTCTTCTTCTTCTTCTTCTTCTTCTTCTTCTTCTTCTTCTTCTTCTTCTTCTTCTTCTTCTTCTTCTTCTTCTTCTTCTTCTTCTTCTTCTTCTTCTTCTTCTTCTTCTTCTTCTTCTTCTTCTTCTTCTTCTTCTTCTTCTTCTTCTTCTTCTTCTTCTTCTTCTTCTTCTTCTTCTTCTTCTTCTTCTTCTTCTTCTTCTTCTTCTTCTTCTTCTTCTTCTTCTTCTTCTTCTTCTTCTTCTTCTTCTTCTTCTTCTTCTTCTTCTTCTTCTTCTTCTTCTTCTTCTTCTTCTTCTTCTTCTTCTTCTTCTTCTTCTTCTTCTTCTTCTTCTTCTTCTTCTTCTTCTTCTTCTTCTTCTTCTTCTTCTTCTTCTTCTTCTTCTTCTTCTTCTTCTTCTTCTTCTTCTTCTTCTTCTTCTTCTTCTTCTTCTTCTTCTTCTTCTTCTTCTTCTTCTTCTTCTTCTTCTTCTTCTTCTTCTTCTTCTTCTTCTTCTTCTTCTTCTTCTTCTTCTTCTTCTTCTTCTTCTTCTTCTTCTTCTTCTTCTTCTTCTTCTTCTTCTTCTTCTTCTTCTTCTTCTTCTTCTTCTTCTTCTTCTTCTTCTTCTTCTTCTTCTTCTTCTTCTTCTTCTTCTTCTTCTTCTTCTTCTTCTTCTTCTTCTTCTTCTTCTTCTTCTTCTTCTTCTTCTTCTTCTTCTTCTTCTTCTTCTTCTTCTTCTTCTTCTTCTTCTTCTTCTTCTTCTTCTTCTTCTTCTTCTTCTTCTTCTTCTTCTTCTTCTTCTTCTTCTTCTTCTTCTTCTTCTTCTTCTTCTTCTTCTTCTTCTTCTTCTTCTTCTTCTTCTTCTTCTTCTTCTTCTTCTTCTTCTTCTTCTTCTTCTTCTTCTTCTTCTTCTTCTTCTTCTTCTTCTTCTTCTTCTTCTTCTTCTTCTTCTTCTTCTTCTTCTTCTTCTTCTTCTTCTTCTTCTTCTTCTTCTTCTTCTTCTTCTTCTTCTTCTTCTTCTTCTTCTTCTTCTTCTTCTTCTTCTTCTTCTTCTTCTTCTTCTTCTTCTTCTTCTTCTTCTTCTTCTTCTTCTTCTTCTTCTTCTTCTTCTTCTTCTTCTTCTTCTTCTTCTTCTTCTTCTTCTTCTTCTTCTTCTTCTTCTTCTTCTTCTTCTTCTTCTTCTTCTTCTTCTTCTTCTTCTTCTTCTTCTTCTTCTTCTTCTTCTTCTTCTTCTTCTTCTTCTTCTTCTTCTTCTTCTTCTTCTTCTTCTTCTTCTTCTTCTTCTTCTTCTTCTTCTTCTTCTTCTTCTTCTTCTTCTTCTTCTTCTTCTTCTTCTTCTTCTTCTTCTTCTTCTTCTTCTTCTTCTTCTTCTTCTTCTTCTTCTTCTTCTTCTTCTTCTTCTTCTTCTTCTTCTTCTTCTTCTTCTTCTTCTTCTTCTTCTTCTTCTTCTTCTTCTTCTTCTTCTTCTTCTTCTTCTTCTTCTTCTTCTTCTTCTTCTTCTTCTTCTTCTTCTTCTTCTTCTTCTTCTTCTTCTTCTTCTTCTTCTTCTTCTTCTTCTTCTTCTTCTTCTTCTTCTTCTTCTTCTTCTTCTTCTTCTTCTTCTTCTTCTTCTTCTTCTTCTTCTTCTTCTTCTTCTTCTTCTTCTTCTTCTTCTTCTTCTTCTTCTTCTTCTTCTTCTTCTTCTTCTTCTTCTTCTTCTTCTTCTTCTTCTTCTTCTTCTTCTTCTTCTTCTTCTTCTTCTTCTTCTTCTTCTTCTTCTTCTTCTTCTTCTTCTTCTTCTTCTTCTTCTTCTTCTTCTTCTTCTTCTTCTTCTTCTTCTTCTTCTTCTTCTTCTTCTTCTTCTTCTTCTTCTTCTTCTTCTTCTTCTTCTTCTTCTTCTTCTTCTTCTTCTTCTTCTTCTTCTTCTTCTTCTTCTTCTTCTTCTTCTTCTTCTTCTTCTTCTTCTTCTTCTTCTTCTTCTTCTTCTTCTTCTTCTTCTTCTTCTTCTTCTTCTTCTTCTTCTTCTTCTTCTTCTTCTTCTTCTTCTTCTTCTTCTTCTTCTTCTTCTTCTTCTTCTTCTTCTTCTTCTTCTTCTTCTTCTTCTTCTTCTTCTTCTTCTTCTTCTTCTTCTTCTTCTTCTTCTTCTTCTTCTTCTTCTTCTTCTTCTTCTTCTTCTTCTTCTTCTTCTTCTTCTTCTTCTTCTTCTTCTTCTTCTTCTTCTTCTTCTTCTTCTTCTTCTTCTTCTTCTTCTTCTTCTTCTTCTTCTTCTTCTTNAATTATTTTCAGTATAATTAGCTGGCGCTTTGACCTTGAAAAAGAGATCACGTCTACCCAAACAACTGAATATGTTTTCGGATCGATCCATTAACCGATTATTCATTCATTCATTACCAATTATTGAGTTAATCGAGCAGAACCCTTGTATTGTTTTAACTGTGAAACACTTTTATCTGATTTCGGTTACATGAAATCCTAACGCTTACCAGCGGTCGCTTTCTTAATGTGTAAGACAGGCAAAACTAAAACAAATACAGCATTAACATAACGGACACTGGATTTACAAGATTTGGTAAGTGCATTTGTGACATGTTTATAACTCTTAATGCAGTTATTAAGTTGAGGTTGCTCCTTTATTTTCCTAAACTCTACATATAAATAGCACGCTTACGTGTTGACAATATTTATAAATTGTCAAATAAATGTATATTTATATATATTGTAACTAAAAAATATACATGATATTCAAAGAAGCCAAATAAAATTCAAGACTTACGAAAAAGAAATCGTAAAGTTTATGGATTATTGTCGAACGAGGTAGATTAAATTGCGTTCGAACCTATGTCATCGATAGTTTTAAAAGAACGGATATTACTTACATATGAGTCGCGCTTTGTGAAAAGGGGGTTTAATGCATGTGCGTAAAGTGTTGGCCCAGATTAACACGTGCAGCACGCACAGGTTGATCAGGGACGACAGTAAAACTGTTTTCGCTGTAATTGTACTTTTCGTTTAAAGAAAGACTCTTCTTGACGAAAATCCAGTGTAGGTGGAAAGTGCCGTTCCTGATTAGCCTGTGCGGACACCATTTAACCCAGTTTGCTCAGAGCGCGACTCATATAAATATAGCGTTTGAAATAGGCTGAACAGTTGTTTGGCCTGAAAGCCCATGTGTAGCCATTAAATATATTTTGCTTCAAATTAATGCCTTTAAAATGTGTACACCGCGCCAGATTGGACTTAACGGAAGGACGCGTCACCCTGCCACCCAAAGCCCCCTCCCCCTGCACCCCTCGGACCAACATAATTCCCTGTTTTATCAGATCACATTACAAATTGGTACGTTTTATTTAAAGTTTCAATATATTTACATAATTCAGAGTGAAACAAATATACATGCTTTATTGAACATATGCCACATGGGATATAATGACTGTGCGCATTTAAAGTTCCCTTTTGACAAAAGAGCAACCTGTCCTTTTTTATAATTTTGTAACCCGAAATCGCATATCCGTTTTAAACAACCGTCCACAGAGAAATAGCGCACACCTATTTGTGTATGTTCTGTGTTTGACATACCTTGAGGCGTATTGAAATGTGAATAACTCACTTCCACCCATTTCCAAATTTTGATTAAAAAAGCTCAGAACAGGTCACAATTATGCTAGGTTTCCTTTAAGCCAAGCTTGAATTTGGCTAGGAAAGCCGATTTATACACCACAAAATACGTTTCCACCTTTGAGCTCGAGTGCATCGAAAGCCTAAGGCTTATTGAAACGCTCTCGAGTCCGTTTCATGGTTAGAACCAGTAGTTGTAGTCTTTGGGGGAAATGTCTGAAGCGCGAGCCTCCATAGCTCAGTGGTAGAGCACTAGTCTCGTAAACTAGGGGTCGTGAGTTCAAACCTCACTGGAGGCACTGTAATCGTTACGCTTCTTTTTCTGGTTCACCAAAACATGTCATTCCTTTTTTGTATTAAAAAGCTGTTTTCAAATATTATATAGAAATGCACCGTACAGCTCGGTCAAACATCAAGTTGGTTTGCATGTACTAGTTGATTTAATTAATTTCACATAAATTGTTCAATGTGAAAATAACCATAAACTAAATTAAAATATACGGGTTTATTCGAGTAATGGTAAAATAATAAGCACGCTAGTTTTGATAACGACAAAAACGTAAAAATATGTTTAAAATGCCACAAGTGAGAATGTATGACTTAAACAAGAAAATGCCGTTAAACTATGCGAAGTATTAACACACGTTTTTTGAAAATAATTGTATTAAAAATATTATCATATGTAAGTTATTTTCAGTATAATTAGCTGGTGACCTATTTGACCTTGAAAACGAGACGACGTCTACCAAAACAATAAAATATATTTTTGGATCGATCAATTAACCGATTATTCCTTCATTCATTACCAATTATTGAGTCAAGCGAGCAGAACCATTGTATTGTTTTAACTGGGAAACACTTTTATCTGATTTCGGTTAAATGAAATCCTAACGCTTACCAACGGTCGCTTTCTTAATGTTCAAGTCAGACAAATACGGCATACACATAACGGAAAGTGGATTTTAAAGATTTGGTAAGTGCATTAGTGACATGTTTATAACTCTTAATGCAATTATTAAGTTTAGGTTGCTCATTTATTTTCATAAACTCTACTTCGAAATGACAAAATGAAAATAATGCCGTATAAAATTGATATTATGTACAAACATATAAATAACACGCTTGCGTGTTGAACATGTTTATTATTGTAACAATAAAATATACATTATATTTATAAGGCGAAATAACTTTCAAGATTTACGAAACAGAACTCGTTTAGTTTATGGATTATTGTCGAAAGAAGTAGATTAAATTGCGTTTGAACTTATTTCATTGATAGTTTGAAAAAAATACGGATATAACTTACATATGAGCCTCGCTCTGTGAAAAGGATGTAAAATACATGTACGTAAAGTGTCGTCCCAGGGAGGAAACGTTCCGCTTTAATTGTATTTTTCATGTTAAGCAAGACTCTTCTTGACGAAAATCCAGTTAAGGCGGAAAGTGTCGTCCCTTATTAGCCTGTGCGGACTTCACATGCTTATCTGGGACGACACTTTACGCACATGCATTAAGCCCCATTAAATATTATTTTGCTTCAAATTAATGCCTTAATAACGTGTACAGTGCACCAGCTTGGTCTTAACGGAAGAGCGAATCATCCTGCCGCCCCAAGACCCCCTCCTGCACCCCTCTGACCAACATAATTCCCCTTTTTATCTGATCACATTACAATTCAGCGGATGTTTATGAAGTTTCAATATATTAACATAATCCAGAGTGAACATAGTTTTATTAATAAGTCTAAGAATGTTGGTGCGTTCAGCCAAGCTTGAATTTAGCTAGGAAAACCGATTTATACATCAAAGTAAAAGTAAAAGCCGGTCGTTACTTTGTGTAGTGAATAATACATTTGAGCCTCGCTTTGGGTCTTAACCCTTTGAGTGCTGGAACCGGATTTTGAAGGTTTTTGCAAACAGTTTGGATCCAGATGAGACGCCACAGAACGTGGCGTCTCATCAGGATCCAAACTGTTTGCTATTCTGATAGTATTCTTTGAAAAAAATCGAAGAAAATGCTAATTTTAGAAATTCAGCAGACGACATTTTAGCAGATGACAAATTTTCCAGCATGCAAAGGGTTAATGCATGTGCACACACGCTAATCAGGGACGACAATTACCGCTTTTATGTTATTTTCCGTTAAAAAGAAGTATCTTCTTAAAGAAAATCAGTTAAGGTGAAAAGTGTCGTCCATGATTGGCCAATGCGTACTGCAAAGGCTAATCTCGGAACACACTTAAAGCATATCCATAAAGCCCCGTTTTACCAGAGCGGGTGTCATTTAAATGATAAACGCCGCTTTTGTCAGAAAAACGGACTTTTTATATTATATATTGTTATACTGTTCCAGCTATTTGACCCCTTCCATCATCTCTATGAAACTCGCTACTTCCGGTTATGGAGCAAATAACTTCTTCGGGCGGCCGGATATCTTCTCATAGGACAGCAAAATCGAAATCGACGACACGAGTCTCGGTCGGCAGTACCGGAAGTCTCCCATCGATCCTCATCCCCTCCCCGGGGGTTCTCCCAAGTGACCCCAACAATCGTCCCTGGACCCATTTGAATGCCGGATTTTCCAGACCCTACGAAAAGGCCAGCCATATCAGCGCGTCTTTCAACAAAGGGAAACCGTTACACAGAAGTTTTTCGAAATCGCAAAATAACAATGAAGAAAAATCGTCGAATCCGGAATCTTCGTTTTCCCTTAGCCCTAAAAAACCTTCCAAATTATATTCGTCCCTTGACCTCACCCGTGACACGGAGGATTTAACCATGAAAACGTCAAGACTTCTAGGAATTAAAACGGATCGGCAACATGTTTCATTTCATGATGAAAACGCGCATGCGCAGCAAACCGAAAGATCGGTACCGATCGTACAATGGCGGAAAATCAGTTCCGTTCCGGAGACAGAGCGATTGGAGGAAAGTAATGACGTAACTGATGACGCACATGATGACCTCAGTAAATGTTTGACATGCGCAGAGGGAGACAAGATTCTGAAGTTGTTGCCATGTTTACACACGTTCTGTGAGTCTTGTCTTGAGATGAGAATTCAGGATCATCCGAGGTAACCTAAGTATTTGATTGACAGCCAAAACGTATAATTAGCCGCTATTACAAATATGATGTCACTAATAACCGTTAAATATTCTACTTTTGATTTTACGGCCAATGAAAGCCAACAGTCATAGTGCTTGAAAAGTTACTTATCAGAACACCAAGACCACCAACAATAATCCGAACATCATTTCTATTATAACATGGAATACATGGTACTGTAAAGTCTTTATTTTTCATGGGACATTACTTTTCGTTGATTTCGTGGGTTGACCAATCCACAAATTTATCACAAACACATCGGAAAAAATGACAAACGCAAATACTTCATTTGTTTTCAAAATAAGAAATCAACGAATTAACGTGTTCACGATAAAGTCATTTTTTAAACCACGAAATATCATGCCTACGAATATAAATAGTTGTACAGTAACTTGCACTACTTGTTCGGCTATTGGCGACAATATTAAGATACATTTTTTTATAATTGTAATATTGTCTCACGAATTTATAAAAGTAACATATACTTAGAAGCTCAGGACCGGGTGGTTGACGTTGTTTATGTTGTTCATTGTGTTTTCAACGATAGTATTCATCGAGTTACAATGATTGTATTTCTATCTAATTTATAATTTTCACAACCTAAACATTAATCTTAACGTTGAAAGAATGTGAATACTTGGAGTATTAGACATTGGATTCCAAAGATTAAATAGTTCAGTGTAAGTCACAGGTTTGTCTCAAGACGTGTGACTGTTCTACGACTCGTTTTCTTCCTTAAAATTTAACCATGTAAAAGAACGAGAATGAACGATAATAATAATAATTATGTTGGTTCTACTCCTGCATAGAATTGTAATCCTATCACAATCTTCTTTGTTTATTGTTTGTTGCAGTCATTCGTGGTTCAAATGCGAACTTTGCCAACGTCAGATAAATCTCCCAACCAATGGCGTAAACGGATTTGAGGATAACGTATTTTTCAAATTTTCTGACCAATCGGTGACCGAGAACGATCGTTGTGAGGTGTGCAAAGGCAGCATCCCTAGCTGCACATGTACCGAGTGCAAAATCAACCTTTGCAACGATTGTGTCAAAGGTCATTTGACAACAGATATGGAACACGAGCATTACATCGTGAATGTGAGACAAGAAATGGTTGGACTTTCCCCGAAGGAGACTATTTGCGAAGAACATAATCCGTTTACACTGGAACTATTTTGCGTGACCTGCTCACAGCCGATTTGCGGTAGATGCGCAATCGGGCGACATGCCAACCATATCTGTGAAAACATTCAAGTCACCTCGATAGACCGGCGCAATGAGTTAAAACAGATGGCAAAAGACTCAGGCACTAGACGCGTGTTCCGAGAAATCAGGGACAATATAAAGGCTTGTCAACGCGAAAAAACGGTTGTCGAAGAAGATTCGCAGAAAACGGTGAGAGAAATTCAGGCTCATATTCAGAGTTTGAAAGAAGAACTAGATTCATACGGTCAGAAATTGATCAAAGAAGTTTTAGAAAATGAAAGCAAAGCGATAGCGACTCTTGGGAAGAAAATCGACGACGGGGAAAGAAATGAGAAAGCCCTGAAGGTGTCAATTGCTACTTTAAAACAGATATCAGAACGACTTAGAGATGTAGACATAATAAACAGATATGATACGCTCAAAGCAACAATAACAGAAGCGAAACGTTCCAGCAAATCTCTTCCGGTACAGTCTGTACGAATTAAATACAAGCCGTTGATCCAGTCCATAAAACCTCTCATGGGAAGGATTCAGACCAGGACGTCACTGAAGAAGCCGCTAGATTATATAGAAGTGTGTTCGCTCAACTTCCAGAAGTTTGTAAGCGCAATATGCCCAATAGACGAAACCAGGGCATGGGTGGGGTACAGGAAATACATTCAGCTGTGTGCGAAAGATGGTTCGCAGGGAACGCGCGTTGACATGGAGGAGACAGTTGTTTCCATATCAACCACGTCGTCCGACGCAATTGTTGTCTGTTGCAAGACCAGTGTCAAAGCTCTGCTAAACAAACCGGCACACAAAGTTCTATTCAACCTTGTGCATGAGCCAAGTGATATGGTCGTGAACGAAAACGACAATCTTGTCGTCTGCTTTAAAGAGGCCAAGAAAGTCACCGTGTTCTCCATACGCGGTAAACCGTTGCAAGAGATGGATATTAGAAACCTAGGTTTCCGGTTTGGATTTCGTATGAACGACCCTTGGAAACTGGCAATAGATGATAACCAGAACGTCTATCTGACAGACTATTTGTCGGAAACGATAGCCGTTTATGACCGGTACTTCGAACTCAAGACAGCGTTCGCTAGTAACGTGCATCGTAACGCGTCGTTGTGTTGCAGCCGGGGACTACTTTTCGTCGCGGACTACAAACGCGACTGCGTGCAGATTCTCTCCGAAACCGGGGACTTACTGCAAACCTGTCAAACGTCCGCTATCGGCTCGCCATCCAGCATTGCTGTGGACAAAACCGCAAGTTTGTGGCTGGGATCTTTAAGTGGACAGGTTAAAGTGTATTCTAAGCGGTGATTGTTAATGCAACCAACTGTATTCCAAGCGATGATTGGTTAATGCGACGAATTGAATTTTTATCGAGAAAAAGATTGATACTGGACGCCCTTTCTTTATGTGGGATGCCACACACAGCCCTTATATGAGAAAATTGTGGAGTAATTTTGGGAAAGTTTTAAATAACATGCACGTAATATTGCATTCATTAGGTCTGTTTTGTATCATTAACTAGTTTAAATGTGGAGTAGTTATATCATTATTTAAGTGTATTCTAGTGCTGACTGGTTGATGTGACACTGTTGAACGTTATTCTAAGCGATGACTTGCTAATAAATACAACTAGGTTCGAGTCTATTATAAGCGATGATTGACTTATGAATTCAACTAGGTTATGGAGTATTCTAAGCGATGATTGACTTATAAAATAACTAGGTTAAAGTATATTCTGAGCGATGGTAGGCTTATTAATATTAATACAACTAGATTATGGAGTATTCTAAGTGATGATTGACTTATGAATACAACTAGGTAATGGAGTATTCTATGCGATAAATGGCTTATAAAACAACTAGTTAACATATATTCTGATCCATGGTAGGCTTATTAATATTAATACAACTAGGTTATGGAGTATTCTTAGCGATGATTGACTTATGAATACAACTAGGTTATGGAGTATTCTTAGCGATGATTGACTTATGAATACAACTAGGTTATGGAGTATTCTATGCGATAAATGGCTTATAAAACAACTAGTTAACGTATATTCTGATCGATGGTAGCCTTATAAATAAACATTGGTTGAAGTGTATTCAAAGCGGTGATTGGTTAATCCGTTTTCGTATTGGTGTCAATAATTGTTTTTGTTTCAATTATGTTAACACAGAGACAAGAACACTTAATAATAATTAAATTGTTGTTAATAATGTTTGTCATATTGTTTATGTTAATCGTATGTAGTTATTGTTGTTTGTTTTGTCAAGTACATGTAAAAGACTTGCTTGTTTTACGTAGGCCTCTGTTAAACTGTATTCAATTGATCTAAACAAGCACACTAGTGAAAATAGAAGACATACTATAACAATTTAAATTATCCTGTCACCAATCATTATTGTAATAAACCACTGAAACGGTAGCGTGATGGTTTGGAAATTGTAAGTTACCGCACCTAGCCTATACAGAGGAAGTAAATATACTAAAGGAGGTCAAGATGGCGACGTCCATGCCGAGACTGGTATTTTTCGCCGTTTAATACGTTTTATTCTTCATCGTCTATGACTAAAATGTATGTAAACAAGAACACTTTTTATTTTTCAGATAAATATGAAGAAGTTCTTACAGATGACATCGATGTTTTACTACAAAGGACTATTTTGTCGAATAAAGAATATACGAAGGACACGAAATTAACAATACACACTCATAGGATATCAGTTCGAATAAAGAATATACGAAGGACACGAAATTAACAATACACACTCATAGTTTACAATTAATGCACGCTATAAATAAATAACAAAAATAAATAACAAGTGTTAAAAACGCAAAATGACTCTCTGACGTCTATTCATTGACGTCATATTTCATTAAACATATTTCATTTGTGAAACTTCTCCCCACGCGCTATAAGATCGTCTTCGCTCTCATAAACGGTGCATATTTCTCATTAAATCGCATGCTTGTGCTTTCTGGAACACCGCCATCAAAACCTGTAAATAAAATTACTAATTAGTGCAATTACAATAAGAACTACCTTATACTTACTTTGACCCGCTACGGAACTACGTTCTTTCTTCAATTCGTCGGATAAATTCAAGTACATGTATACAATGGCACTAACATAGTATTCTCTATAAACCACGAAAGAAATGTTAGATTAATAAATAGTTTATATCACAAATGCGCGTTTTTACCTGTCAGTATATTATTTGCTGGTGGCGGAAGGTATTTCCGTCGGGTAAACGCGTAACCGGAGAGACTGCTTACGCAGGTCCTGTCGTAACTTCCTTCGGGGGAACTGCAGATTCCCGCCGCCATCCTGGAACGGGATTCCCTCGGCGGTCGGGGCACTTGATGTATGTATTCCTTCGGCGGATTAACGATGCCGTTGACTAAAATAAAATTCAATTACACTTTCAGTTTCAGTTAAGTAGCAGAATAAAATAATACATGTATTTGACCACATACTTAAAACTATCAGAATCTTTAACAAAGGATTGGCATTCTTTTTATAGATTGACTTTAGTGTATGTAGCATCTTACAACTTACACCCGACTGAACTAATTTTATGCGTCGTGAATTACCGTGTTGAATGCTTGTTTATTATCTATACATGCGCAATAGAGATTCCTATTAATTGCTAAAACGTTTTGAATTATAGAGTGTAGTATAAAAATGCAATCAACCGTACTACGGTTTTCGTCGTTGACGTCGTGACGTCATAAATTGTTTTCTGACGTCAATATATCATTGTTCTAATATGTATTAAACAAAATATGAAGTCTACTAATAACGAGAATGTTTAAAATAGCCATTTTAAGCTTAATAAATCATGTGAAAGCAGTGTGTGTGCGTTGTTATTTTATGCAAATGAAATAATTTCAGTACGCAAGCAATTTTACTCAAAATAAGAAAACCCGATGTTAAATAATAAGCTTTGGTTCAAATGTGGGTTTATGTGGATAGGGGTCAATGGGTCCTCCGGAATGCCTTCAAGTTACAACACAAACAAATGGAAAAGCTGGCAGTCAGGCTGGCAGACATGTTACCTCTCCTGTAAGGGGGCGCAACTTTTCTTTTCCTCAGTAAGTATCGGTGAGGAATATGTGCCGACGGCATTGCTGTCTAAAAAAAGAAGTTTCTCTAAATAAAAGAGATAAAAATCAAAATACAGCGCAATTTTCTCAATGAAGAATGAATATATAAAACAAGTATACACGTTATCTGTTCAATTATTTTTTTTGTTAAAGAAAAAACAACAAAAAAACACTTCTGTTGAACGAAAGACCACATACTTTTTTACTTTTGGATTTTTGGATTTAAACTGAAGAAAATAGCTTCCTCTGTGTACAGAACTAGTAATATATATTTTCAACCTAAATACGTACCGAATCACAGACGGGCAGCATCATTTTTCTCCCTCGCTGCATCCCTTATTTCACATCCCTTATTTATTCAATCTCTTTATATCCTCCCTCGCTCACTCCATCACTTTATTCCCTCCATAACTCACTCCATTCGTCACTCACGACATTCCTTCATTCCTTCCCTCCACCAGTCATACTTTTCTCTCACTAACTCACTCACTCCATCCCTTATTCCCATACTTACTTATTCTTCCATCACTTTATTCCCTCGCTTACTCACTCTATTCTTTACTTGTAATTCAATATCTCAGTCCATCCATTCATTCCATCTTTCAATCACTCTGTCTCTTCAATTACTCAATCTTTCCCTCCATCCATTCATTCCCCTCTTCACTAACTCCAGCCCCTTATTCACTCCCTCCCGCATTCCCTACCTTCGATAATCGCTCCCTCACTCAATCATTCCCTTCTTCACTTAATCCATCCCCGTATTCTCTCAATTCTTATATCTCCACATACATCAAATTATCGACGACTCAATAACGCATACAGCACAACTGTAGTACATGTATCCCTTACTTCATAAAAAAAGCAACTAAAGAATTGCAAATAATAAGAGCGTGAATAATTTATTCAAATCTTTAAATACCTGTTCATTCTATGGTTTTCTTGAAAAATAAAATAAAGTTACGCCATATTTTTTAAGAATGTGGCTTTGTTACAAATCAAATCCTTTTACACAATTTGCACATCATTTTAAAACGATTTTACATTCACTGAAAAGTCTCAATTCGCAGTTTGAGTTTCCGGTGTTCTACGTTATGATTGTCAATTTTCTATTCCTATTGGAGATAAGGAAATATAAAATTAAACAAGCTCAAATCGATGTTCAATGGACATTCTCATTATTGTAAATTCTACTGTTAACTCCATTGATTTTTAAGAATTGTCAGTAGAAGATAGTGTTTACTTAGAAATGACGTGCGTTATTATATAAATACTACAACAAAGAAATCGAACGGTTGTTTTCTTGTATATGAATAGAATATTAAAGAAGAAGAAGAAGAAGAAGAAGAAGAAGAAGAAGAAGAAGNATGACATTGTATTGATTTTGTTACTTTTCGCAGATGATATGGCCATAATTGGTAAATCGCCCGGGGAAGTGCAGAAACACTTGGATCTTGTTTCAAATTACTGTAAATGCTGGGGATTAAAGGTTAATACCGATAAAACTAAAATAATGGTGTTTCGCAAACGGGGTAGATTATTGCCATCTGAAACATGGACATTTGAAGGTCAGCAAATAGAAGTAGTAAATGATTTTAATTATTTGGGAACTGTTTTTAATTACACTGGAAATTTTAATTTAAATCAAGAATATTTATGTGGAAAAGCACTTAAAGCTATGAATATTTTATTTAACAAATGTAAAGAGTTTGACTTGAAACCAAAAACACAATTCCAGCTATTCGATGCCTTTGTTGGAGCTATACTGAATTACGCATGTGAGATATGGGGTAAAGCAAAGTCTATGGAATTGGAAAGGGTACACTTAAAGTTTTGTAAAAGATTGTTAAACGTTAAGCAAACTGTATGTAATGCTGTAGTGTACGGCGAGTTAGGAAGATACCCACTATTTATCCATAGATATGTTAAAATGGTTAAATATTGGTTTAAACTTATTGAAACTGATAACATAATTTTAAAATCGATTTATATACAAGCATTAAATGATTGTCAAAATGGTCGTTCTAATTGGGTATCTAATGTTAAACTATTGTTAGACACTTACGGTTTTTCATACGTGTTTAATAATCCAAGCTCCGTCGATGTTAAAATAGTTATACCACAGTTTAAAACTGTTGTTATTGATACTTATAAACAAGAGTGGTTTCGATCCGTTGAAAATAGCTCTGTTTTAGATATGTACCGTGTGTTTAAGTCAACATTTGTATACGAAAATTATTTAGATTTATTACCTAAATCACTAAGACACTATGTCGCAAAGCTTCGATCTTCCAGCCTGCCACTGAGAATTCAAACTGGAAGATATGCTGGTCAAAATATACCACGAAATGAACGTTTTTGCCTTTGTTGTAACGAATTAGATATTGAAGATGAGTACCATTTTGTCTGTAAATGTCCATTATACGTTGATATTAGAAAAAACTATTTAAAGAAATGTTATTACATTAGGCCTTCTGTTTATAAATTCCACCAGTTGCTGAATACAACGAATAAATTTGAACTTATTAAGTTAGCCAAATTTGTAAAAGAAGCTCTGATTTTAAGAAATAATATTACTAATGTTGTTAATTAATTTATATAGCAATCCTCCATATATAACAAGTCTTTTTTCTTTTTTTTATTTTGCCTTTTCGTAACCGTATACGATGCTGCTTATGTTAATGTTATTACTATGTTTATCTATGTAACTTTTCTTAAACGTATACGATGCTCCTTATGTTTATATTATTACTATGTTTATCTCTGTGATATAATTGTATGTGCAATATCTAGTGTTTAGACGATGTACACTGTGCAAGTCTGAATAAATATTTGTCTTGTCTCTTGTCTTGTTAATAACGATCAATAATGAATAATAATGATAATGATGATGATGGTGATGGTGATGACGATATTATTAAGTTAAAACTCAGTAACATATAGTTCCCATAGATTTAAACAAGCCATTAGAACTGCTTTAAATCTCAGCGCTGTGTCTCTGAGGACGTAATTGCTTTTTGCAAGAAATCGAAAAAACGTCACGAGGATCGTTTTAATTAAATCTTCATATCAAAGAATAACCTTTAATAAGCCTTCAATTTACCAAACACGCGTGCACGCTTCTTTGACTCTCCAGTAATGATTTGCATATTTTAAAGTGCAGTGCAAAACGATTTCGCAAACAATACCATGTTCATGCATTATATAAAAGAATCAAATTTAAATAGTATTATAGCAGAAAATTACATAACTTATTATTAAATAGCGATCAAAATATAAATTTTATTTATAAAAACTAACTTTCTGATCGACCTTGTCATCTGCTCCTTTCCTCCTTAATAATTATCTTCTTCTTGTGTTCCTTTTTTATTTCGCTCCCTACTGCATCCCCACACTAACTCCTTCCCTCAATCCCTCCATCCATCCCTTCATTCGTTCCCTCATTTCCTCCATCCCTTCATTCCCTATCTCACTCTTTACATCCCTTAAATCACTCCCTCTCGCATTTCCTACCCTCAATAATAGCTCTCTCACTTACTCCATCCCTTCTTCACTCACTCTTTCCCATCATTCTCTCAATCCCTTATCTCTCTCCGTACATCAAGTTATCACCCATTCAGCGTAGCTGTCATATCACTAACTTACGAAATGACAATATAAGCAACTAAAGAATGGCAAATAATAAGAGAGCCCATAAATTATTAAAAAGCTTTAAATACCTTTCCATTGTGTTGTTAGTCTCTTTGTTAACACTCATATGCATTTACACAATTTGTACATCATTCTGAAACGATTTTAAATTCACAGAAAAGTCTCAATTCGCAGTTTAAATTTCCTGGTGTCTACGTTATGATTGCCAATTTTCGATTCATATTGGAGATAAAGAAATATAAAATTAAACAAGCTCAAATCGATTTCCAAAGGACGTTCTCATTATTGTTAATTCTACTGTTAGCTCCATTGATTTTTAAGAATTGTCAGTAGAAGATAGTGTTTACTTAGAAATGGCTTGCTCTATAATATAAATACTACAACAAAGAAAATGAACGGTTGTTTTCTTGCATATAAAAAGAATATTATGGAGAGAACGAAAATATGGTCATATAAAAAAATAATTTAATTATAAGAAGATAATGATGCAAATGCTGATGTTGCTGCTTCTGCTGCTGCTGATGATGATGGTGATGATTATGATGATGATGACGACGACGACGACAACGACGACGACCACGACGATGGGGATTATGGTACATGGTGACGATGAAGATATCGTTTGATGTAGAAAAAGTTAAATGATCAAAATAAAGAAGTCAAAATTTTTGCCATAAATTTTCAATATCGCCGATTAATTTTGTTTTCGAACAATATCAACAGCAAAGCAAATAAAACACAAGTCGTTCATATACTTCAGCTTAGCGTTGTCTTCGAATAAAAAGCCTTTTTATTTGACATGCTCTTGTGCATTTGATTTTTAAATTGACTTCATTTGACCAAAATAGCAACGGCTAAATGTGAGAAGTTTGTTTTACCTACACGAACATGTCAATCGAATTTCGATCTTCACGAAAGTTTTATCAATACAGTTATATACAGTTTAATGGCCAACTGCAATGTCAAGAATATTTGATATAAATCATAATGCATATGAGAATCTTATTGAACATTTGTTTTCAAGTATAACAATAGGCATAGGATTGTCAAAGCTGTCGTGGTCTCTAACGAGGTTATAAACGTTCACCGCGTTAAACTGATATGACCAAAATAATAAATCTACTGATTAGAAGTATTTCAACATTTTTACCCACATAAGTCTGACTGTCTTCCAGCGGCTGTTGATTCAATCTTTTGCTTTACATTGTAATTATTTTAGATAAATTTATTTTCAACACATACTTGCACTTAGATTTTTCAAAATTACAAAAATTAGTGAACAAGTCCCTTTCATGAACAATGCATGTACAAGATTAGTCATCAATCAGCTGTTTTCACTTTATTCCTGTACATGTGATAAGGCTTGTCAAACATAAGACTTCTGTCCTGGACTAATCTGTAGAGATTGGGAGATTTGTGGCCTTACTGCGGATTAGCAGAGGTTAAAAAAAGATCACCAGACAAACGATCGAGGGCATGGATTAACATGAAGATTTGCCGACCCTCTACCCGACGTATGCTCGATTGCGCATTGTCGGTCCATGTACTACTTAAAAGTAACCCGGGTATTCAACAACGTACCCGGGGTACGGAAAATATAATAAAAAGTATAACCCGGAGTATAGCCGGGTACCTTTAAGCGTATTTTCCATACCGGGGTACATTGTAGTATACTTAGAAGTACCCGGGGTACTTTTAAGTAGTACCTGAGCCGACAACGACCAATAAGCCCGAAAAACCGACATTTTCTGAAGGAATTAAAAACAAACAACAGAAAATATACACATCGTCATGTGAATAATGGTATTTATGAGAAATTTAAATAATGCCGCATTATGTTATCAAGTTTCAAGTTTGTTTTATTATTTGGTATATCGGAAAAACGCCTTTGACCATTTACATACAAGTAAACAAAGTATAATCAAAGTGCATCAGTACAATACAAATACAATCATGCAAATAAACAAACACAAACTTCAATGAAAGTGTTCAAACATTATGTACAAGAGTGTACGTATTTACAACAACAAAATAAAAAGGAAAAGAGCAAACATATAGACAAATTGAATATAATAAGGGGTTACATACAATATTTATTTAAGAAGCAGCAAATGCTTGTAATTTTTCCTCACGAAGTTTCATGGCATCAGTTATGAATTTGGCAACATTCTTAATTACTTTATTATGTTGACAAGAGAGTATGTTTTTAAATTTCGTTAAATTTGGCCAGTTTGATAGAATACAATATTTTGTTTGTAGATCTTTATAGATTGGGCAAATTAGAAAGAAGTGATATTCAGATTCAACAACGTTTGAGTTACATAGTCTACATGTGCGTTGGTCTCTTGGAATGTTATTATATCTACCAGTTTCTATTTCAAGTTTATGGGCGCTAAGCCTAAATCTTGATAAATTTTGTGTGTGATTTTTTGTATTGATGCAATCTAAATATTTTTCATACGCGAATTCAGTCTTAAACATTCTATAGTATTCTAATTTCGGTTGGTTAAATATTGTATCGTGCCAATTTTGGATAAATTGGTCTTTTAATCTTTGGTTGATATCATTTGAATAATTAAAATTGTTAACTAAATTATTGAATAAAAGTCCGTGTCCCAGATGTTCTAATTGTTGTTTTACAAAGGCACACCACAGAGTTTTGTTATTGTTATTATTATCCCTAATAAAATCATTGTACAGATTACATTGTTCATTATAAACAGTGTGCATAAGAGATTCAGGATTTTGTTTGATTTTCACCCAATAATTATCAAACAAGGCGACTGCTTCTATATAAGTCAGTCAGCATTGTTCGGTAATAATCGATGCCTTATCAACTGAGTGTAAAACGAAATATTATTATTTCTCGTTTAATCACCAGAGAACAATGTTTACAGTGGGCTGTTGATATCTTTGTTCGATAATTACTAGTTTTAGAATATTAAAGGCGGGTTTACCAAGATCAATGAAAACATCCAAAATGTCCCCAAATGTTCCATTACTTTCCTTTTGACACGTATCGACAGCAATCTAATTGATTAAATATCAGTATTGATAATCCAAAAGACATGATGTCTGTGCACACATTAGTTTTTCATGTGTTAGGATTATACCTGTTAAAAAGTGGGAGGTTATTATACGCCCTCTTGACTTCTCATTGACTGACTTCTATGTAAGATTTTACCCATTCAAACATTTCTTTTCTAATGGCAGTTCAAAATGTATGCCGTGCAAATATTATATTACGTACATAAATAATATATTCTTAGAAGATAATACTGGTTTGCCCAAATTCTATATGTTAACAATTGAGGATTGTTCTGGGAACACTGGGCTTAATGCATATGCGTTTTTCATTTGTTAGGATTTAGAGATTATTTTTCGCCCTCTTGACTTCTCCTCGGTTTATATGTAGGCTTTAACTATGTCAGATCTGTGGTTGTGACGTTTCTAACGAGGTTATAAACGATCACCGCGTTAAACTGATATGGCCAAAATAATAAATACTAATTGGAAGTATTTCAACATTTTTACCCACATAAGTCTGAGTGTCTTTCAAATGCTATTGATTCAATATCTTTCTTTATACATGTATTATAATTATTTTAGATAAGTGAATTTTCAACACATACTTGCACTTAGATTTTTCAAAAGTACGATAATTAGTGAACAAGTCCCTTTAATGAACAATGCATGTACAAGATTAGTCATCGATTAGTTAACTTTTTCACTTTCATTCATGTTCATGTGATAAGGCTTGTCAAACATAAGACTTCTGGACTAATTCGTAGAGATTGCGAGATTTGTAGTCTTACTGCAGATAAGCGAAGGTTAAAAAAAGATCACCAGACAAACGATTGAGGGCATGGATTAACATGAAGATTTGCCAACCCTCTACCCGACTTATGCTCGATTGGGCATTGTCGGGTCATGTACTACTTAAAAGTACCCCGCATACTCTTAAGTATTCAACAACGTACCCGGGGTACTGGAAATATACTGAAAAGTACCCACTGAGTATGACCGGTAGCCTTTAAGCGTATTTTCCGTACCGGGGTACATTGTAGTATACATGTACATAGAAGTACCCGGGGTACTTTTAAGTAGTACCTGAACCGACAACGACCAATAAGCCAGAATTATAACGATATTTTCTGAAGGAATTAAACAAAGAAAAAGAAAATATACACATCGCCATGTGAAGGTAATGGTATAAATGAGAATTTCAAATAATGACAACAACTAAAACCTCCGATAAACGACGTCGACGACAAGAACAGGAGAAGTAGCAGCAGCAGAACCCATTTCAATAACAAATATGGTCGACAATTTTAAATTCGATTCACATTTGATCATAGTTCGGGTAATCTATCACAAAGTTATGTAGAAGGAGATATATATATAGAAGATTAGTATTATCATGAAGAAGAAGAAGAAGAAGAAAACAATACAGGAAGGAGGAACAAAACATGCGCGTTCAAAGAAGAGTAGGAAGAAGTAGAAAAATAAGAAAAACAACACAAGGCAAGACAAAAAAAATGCTTCCTTAAAAGAAAAAAAAAAGAGAAAAGACAAACCAGTTTGGTCATTTAAACCATACAAAAGATGTGATACCATTCAGATTACAACTTTCGCATAAGTTACACCAGTATGCATTTATTATTTTGAAAATACAATAACTATTTACATAAAAGCACTTCATAGTAATTTTAGACCATACGTGTTTAAACCAAACATACAGACAGAAAGTAAAAAGCGCCAATCAAATTTCGTTTCATCATTACCACCCAGTGGTAATTTCATTTTCGCTTCATTTTCATTTTAATAGTTAGTTTCCATTGTGAGTTCGAATACAAAGCGCCGCCATATGTTATCAAACACGGCGATTGCTTCTATATCGGACAGTCAGCATTGTTCGGTAATAATCGATGCCTTATCATCTGAATGTAGTACGAAATATTATTATTTCTCGTTTAATCACCAGAGAACAATGTTTATTGTGGGCTGTTGATATCTTTGTTCGATAATTACTAGTTTTAGAATATTAAAGGCGGGTTCAATGAAAACATCCAAAATGGCACCAAATATTCCGTTACTATCCTTTTGACACGTATCGACAGCAATCTAATTGTTTAAATATTAGTATTAATAATCCAAAAGACATGATGTCTGTGCACACACTAGTTTTTCATGTGTTAGGATTATACCCGTTCAAAAGAGGGAGATTATTTTACGCCCTCTTGACTTCTCATTAACTGACTTCTATGTAAGCTATTGCCGATTCAAACATTTCTTTTCTAATGGCAGTACAAAATGTTTGCCGTACAAATATTGTATTACATACATAAATAATATATTCTTAGAAGATATTACTGGTTTGCTCAAACTCTATATGTAAACAATTTAGCCTCGGTCTTGGAAACTGGGTTTTATGCATATGCGTAAAGTGTCGTCCCAGATTAGACTAGCAGTCCGAACAGGCTAATCAGTGACACTTTCCATTTTCATGTTATTTGGTCGTTCAAATCAAGTTATTTCTAAGCGAAAAACCAGTTTAGGCGTAAATTGTTGTCCCATATTAGCCTGTGTAGTCTGCCCCACTGTTACGATACTTTGCACATGCATTAAGTCCAGTTTTGCCAGAACGAGGCTCAAAAGACGAAAGCTAGACCTTTATCCTTTGTACCTTGCTCTTTTGTAATATGAAGTCGTGAACGTTTTATTTTATGTCGCAGATTTTTTTTTTATCGAAAATCGTTTAATTGTGTTTATAGCAATCTCAAGCATTATACAGTTCATTCAAAATCTCCCCCACATTTGCAAAACGTAAATGTTTCGATGCTGAGACCAAGTGTATTGAATCGTGCAGTAAATCTTTTTAAACATTTCCAATCCGAAAGTCAGCATATATTTAATTTGAAAATCATTTAACATAATCACATGAGGCTTTCTAGATCCGCTTGTGAGACGCAACTTTTAATTTTCATCGTAAATGATAAGAAACTAAACGTTCTGCTTACATTTATGCAAAATATTGCCACGTGTTCAAAAATGTATACGACTTGTGCGCATTTTTAAGCGTATTTTTCGTTGAGCAAAACGTGTGTAAACTTCTCAATTCATTTTTATATAAATACTATATATCACATAAAGTTATAACAGTCAATTTAAAATGAACGTATATGTCTTTTCCGAGCAAATCGTCATTACTTCTTCGGGACACACCCCGAGGCAAAGCGGTTGTAGCAAGTTGCTCTCGTGTGTTTCCGCACGTGCTCGTTGACGTCACGAGATCATTGGTTGCGGGCTGATACGTGACGTTATTGTTAGTATCGAAAGTGCCGGAAACAGATTAACCTTAGTAACCGTAGGCAGTGGAAATTGGTTTCTTGATGAGTTCTCCGTTAAAGTCATTGTGTAAATGTCAGTTTGATAAAAAATACAATTTAAAACTCTCCCACAAGTTTTAGCAAAAATATTTTATAAACAATTGCTTATCGCATGCTTCCATTCATTTTCAGCCCAAATGTACATGTAATCCGATACAAAAATTCCATAAAATGTTCCATTGTTCAATTCTTTCCGATTCTCATGTATTCCTCTCTTTTGCTTTATCGCTGAAATAGATTGCTGATAGTATAAGTGAAATTTTCAAACACACCGCTTCAATTTCATGAGACGATTAAGATACAGGAAACATATGAGCCTCGCTTTGGAAAAATGGGTTTTAATGCATGTTCATCCCCTGTGCAGTGCTGTCAGGCCAATCAGGAACGACACTTTTCGGATAATCTGGATTTTCGCTCAGAAGAGACTTCATTAAAAAAAAAAAAATGCGGAAAGTGTCCTCCCGTATTAGCCTGTGCGGACTGCGCAAGCTAATTTGGGACGACACTGTACGCACATGCGTTAAGCCTCGTTTTCACAGATCGAGGCTTATATACTACTACGCATAATTGTATTATACAGAATTCATTAAAGATTACAACACTATGCTCACAACTTTGTTTCATAAAAAAAGAGAGAAAAAAAATCATATATGTTCACGTAAACACGGTTTAAATATTTTATCAGTTTAAGGGATATAAACAAAGTTTACACTTTACTAACATTTTAAGAATCAAACAATGACACCGACATGACAATGAAATTAATCATTCTATATTAATTTTGAAAATATCGTGTCAAACTCATACGAAAAAGCAATGTATTTATTGTCATCTGTGTAACATTGATATGTACTTTTTAAGCACATGTCTTCGTAACATAACATAAAAAAACACAAATATATCGAATATTAAAACACATTTTCTTTTGTATATCCTAAACAAAGCCGCGTTTACAACAGTTTCATCTTTAAAATGACGCACGACTCTCTTGACGTAATTTACGTGACGCCATTTGAAAGTTTGTATGATGACGTCATGCGGATTGTGAGGGCGGCTGAACGAGTCGTAACAGTACAATAAGTTTATGTTAGCAAAGCTCGAGATAAATAGTGGAAGCGGGCGTAGATTCTTAAATAGACCATTAAGAAATAATAAAATATACACTGACAACACGAGACTTTCACTAATTAATTTGCAAACCCTCGATAGTCTACAACCAATAGTAAAATAGTAATGGTGTTGTCAAAAGTTCACAGCATGAGCCTCCATAGCTCAGTGGTAGAGCACTAGTCTCGTAAACTAGGGGTCGTGAGTTCAAACCTCACTGGAGGCACTGAAATCGTTACAAGATAACGCTTCTTTTTTCTGGTACAACAAAACATATAATTTCTTCATTAACAAAAGCAGTTTTCAAATATTATTAAGAAATGCACCTTACAGCTCGGTCAAACATCAAGTTGGTTTGCATGAACCACAGGAGGGAAGCCTATATTTATATTTTATATATGCTAAAATAGAAACAAGGAGTTCAACTTCGTTTGCCGTAAAACTAGACCATGTTTTCTGTAAACCATGTAACTCGAACAATTTTGAACAAATCAACTACACACCGGTTGTTTTCGACAGCTAATAAAATAATTTATCAGGAAAAATTAATCTCAGTACCATTGCGCAATAGGGCGACATGCCAACCATATCTGTGAACACATTCAGGTCACCTCTATAGACCGGCGCAATGAGTTAAAACAGCTGGCAAAACTCTCAGGCACTAGACGCGTTTTCCGAGAAATCAGAGACAATATAAAAGCTTGTCAACGCGAAAAATCGGTTATCGAAGAAGATTCGCAGAAATCGGTCAGAGATATTCAGGCTCATATTCAGAATTTGAAAGAGGAACTGGATTCATACGGGCAGAAATTGATCAAAGAGGTTTTGGAAAACGAGAGCGAATCGATTGTGACTCTTGGAAAGAAAATCGACGACGGTGAAAGAAATGAGAAAGCACTTAAGGTGTCAATTGCTACTTTAAAACAGATATCAGAACGACTTAGAGATCTAGACATAAAAAGCAGGTATGATACGCTCAAAGCAACAATAACAGAAGCGAAACGTTCCAGCAAATCCCTGCCCGTACAGTCTGTACGAATTAAATACAAGCCTTTGATGCAGTCCATAAAACCCCTAATGGGAAGGATTCAGACGAGGACGACACTGAAGAAGCCGCAAGATTATATAGAAGTGTGTTCACTCAATTTCCAGAAGTTTGTAAGCGCAATATGCCCAATAGATGACACCAGGGCGTGGGTGGGGTACAGGAAATACATTCAGCTATGTGCGAAAGATGGCTCGCAGGGAACGCGCGTTGATATGGAGGAGACAGTTGTCTCAATAGCAACCACGTCGTCTGACGCGATTGTTGTATGTTGCAAGACCAGTGTCAAAGCTCTGCTAAACAAACCGGCGCACAAAGTACTTTTCAATATTGTGCATGAGCCAAGTGATATGGTCGTGAAAGAAAATGACAATCTTGTCGTCTGATTTAAAGAGGTCAAGAAAGTCACCGTGTTCTCTATACGCGGTAACCCGTTGCAAGAGATGGATATTAGAAACCTGGGTTTCCGGTTTGGATTTCGTTTGAACGACCCTTGGAAACTGGCCTAAGATGATAACCAGAATGTCTACCTGACGGACTTTTTGTCGGAGACGATAGCCGTGTATGACAGGCACTTCGAACTCAAAACTGCGTTCGCGAGTACCGTGTATCGTAACGCGTCGTTGTGTTGCAGCCGGGACTACTTTTCGTCGCGGACTACAAACGCGACTGCGTGCAGATTCTCTCCGAAACCGGGGACTTACTGCAAACCTGTCAAACGTCGATTGTCGGCTCGCCATCCAGCATTGCCGTGGACAAAACCGGAAGTTTGTGGCTGGGATCATTGAGTGGACAAGTTAAAGTGTATTCTAAGCGATGATTGCTTGATGCGGTCGTGTAAATTCTTAGCGATGATTGGTTGATGCGGTCGTGTGAATTCTAAGCGATGATCGGTTGATGCAACCAACTGTATTCCATGCGATGATTGGTTAATGCGACCAATTTAATTCTTATCAAGAAAAGATTAATATTGGAATTGATACTTGTTTATATTGGATTGTACAAGAAATTTGAATACTTTTGGATGTGTCTATCATATTTTTTATATAAAATTCCTTTCATTAAACAATATCTACGTTTCACATAATGAACCTAATGTCAAAGTCGTCAGCTGAACAATTTTCCTAATAATAAACGGATTCACCTACTTGTTTTTGCAAGTTAAGCAATTTCAGCCATCGATTAAAAAAGCAGTCGACCAATAGAAAAACTGCTTTCTTAGCAATGTTTATTATGCAAAGGTTTTTGTTGAGTATTCCGTTTATAACGCTTTTAATAGTTATACTCACATATATTTTTAAATAATTATATTTTTATTAAAGCACCGCACCAACACTGCAAATTCCCCTTATGTATACATGGGTCAGCCCAGTAAAATCGGGCTGACCACATGGATTTAAACTGCCTTTAAACTGAGCAGTGTGCTCAGGCAATGGTTTTTAACCAAAGCCCCGAGGATAAACAACTCCATGTACGTTATATAGGATTCCACACACAGCCCTTATATGAGGAAATTGTGGAGTCATTTATGGAAATTTTAAAACCTAGTTACACACTTGTAATATTGCTTTCNCTTATATTTAAATTAATCAACAAAATTAAACATTAACACAATATTTAATATACAAAATATACAAAAAATCTCATATTCTGATAATATTTTTACTGATCCACTGTATTTCACTAAAAAAATGATGTTTCATTGAACTGATAATTATAGATTTAGGATTACAGACCAGTTGCTTCAGTACTATTGTTCAGAGTTTGCCCTGTTGGCCGCGTATGCATTCTTGAGTTATCATTCAAAAACCATTTTACTATTTCGGGTCACCGTGACCTTGACCTTTGACCAAGTGACCTCAAAATCAATAGGCCTCATCTGCGAGTCATGATCAATGTTCCTATGAAGTTTCATGATCCTAGGCCCAAGCGTTCTTGAGTTATCATCCAACAACCACCTGGTGGACGGAAACACAGACCGACCGACCTACCGACCGACCGACATGTGCACAGCAATAAACCCCCTTTTCTTCGAAAGGGGGCATAATTATTAAAACAAGCAAATTTGCTGAATTGATATACCCCGCCAATTTCAAAATTTGTGATCTATAGACAGAATGATGGACAGATACACAACGTTAATTCTATTACCCTCCGCCTTTCGCGGGTGATAATAATCCACTGTACAGTTCAAAAGACCTTATAACATTTCTTGAGTATATTTCTGTTTCATTTGGAAACATCATTGTCCATATAACAGTTACTTATTATATTCTAACAAAAATCTCAAAGCACAAAAGGCCTGAAAAAAGGCTGCATTTAAAATCATTATTGGGTGTAAATTGTGTTGAAAAGTTTCAATCAACTTCCGAAATATTGAAGTATAGACAATTTTCAAATTTGTTATTCATGAGAAATTCAGTTTGCATGCCTTTTTATGAAAAACTCGCTGAAGCAACATCAATTAACGATAACAATCGCAAACAGGAAACATTCCACTGATATACTAGCCAATAAAGCAGACTTGAGAGGAGACCTATACTACTGAAGACTGCCTCACAGATAACTGCTTTCACCACTTAACCCTTTTTAGCACTGGAACCGAATTTTGAAGGCCATTGCAAACAGCTTGGATCCAGATGAGACGCCACACAACGTGGCGTCTCATCAAGATCCAAACGGTTTGCTATTCTGATAGCATTCTTTGAAACAAAAACAAAGAAAATGCTAATTTTAAAAATTCAGAAGATGACATTTGAGCAGACGAAAAATTTCCCAGCTTTCACCACTTAAGTAATACCATACTCAGACAGGATTTATTGCACTAAAATTGTGTTTTCTCAAGCAAATGTCAATAAGAAGGAAGAACACTTATCATTAGAAACCCCAGACTATTTATGGTTGATGGACTGAGTACACATGTTACACAAGATATATAGTGTATGTGGTAAAAGTTTAAAAAAAAATGTAAATCAAATATCCTGTACAGTCCAATCTGACTTAACGGTCACCTGTGAACAACATCATCCGTCTACAACGGTCAGTTTGGATTCCCCCGACGAAAACCCTTCTATATTACAGCTGAGAATAATGGTCACCTAGCTGTCTACAACGGCCAACAGCCACTATAATTCACTCCCAAAGCCATGTTTAACCGGAGAATAGCAGTCACGAGTCAGTTGTTTCGTGGTGCAAAAAGTTAACATTTTAAACTGTGTTGTTGTTGTTTCTTACCACTGACATCATAGCATCTATTGTGCGTTTATTTTGCGGCTTAAGTATGTGACTGAGGTAACTGTGTTTGATGTGATAAATGCTGCCCACTTTAAAAAAACATATAATAGGGTGTTAAGAAGGGGGATACCTGCGCTGGTGGCAAGTAAGGGTATCACGTTTACAGATTTTTCTAACCGTTTTAACGAAGTGAAATAAACGAAACGCTACCATTTAAATGGTATCCCTATGTCCGTTCTAAAAGCATCTGTACCATTGCATTTCCAAACTAAAAGTAGTAATTATTTCCGGAAGTTATATTCAGTGCATATTCCATTCTCGCAATGACGTCATATTAAAATCATAAAATATTATAAACCAGACCATCCGTATCACTACATGTGTATTTGTCATTATATAGAAACAATTTAAAGAATGTTGAAAATAATGTAAAATCGATGAAAAAAACTGTATCCGATAACGACACTCCGAACACAATGGACGTATTTTGCACATGAATTACAATGTGCATTATCGTTTGACTGCACAAAATGAAAAACCAGTTAACAAGCAAAAATGTTATCAATATATAATTTGGTTAAAATATTGCTCTTCAACATGCTTCCCCAGTGCTTTACTTTGCTAATCAATCACTTAAAATATTTCAAGATGGCGGCATATGCACTGTTTCGTTGCCAAGTTGTAAGATTTTCGGAAAGTAGCAAAGATTTTCCGTTAGTTACAGTTCATGTCAGTGCCATCCGCTAACCAATCAGAAATAAATTACTGCCAAATTCGGTAGTGCCCAGATTTACCGCAAGAACATGGATTTCGCAGTTCGTCATCGATATACTTCGTATGGCTAGTCGGCTATATTATTTGCACCCCAATATTAATTATATTGATATTGACTGTCGTTAAAACGATTACTTTTTGGTAAACGTTTTTAAGCAAAACACGAAATGCGACCGTTTAAACGTTTAACCTTGATACCCTTAGTGGCAAGCGCTCGAAACAACGCATCATGGTCACAGTATGTGCATCCAAGACTGGTTAGTACAATTTTCACTCAATTTTCAGTACATTTTTATGTTGTTGTATTATGACGGCATGAGGATAATACGATAGTTTATCGGGCAATTTTCTAATAAATTATAACAAGCTATCAACAAGTTAATTTCTGAAAGCATGAAACATATGCAAGTAACAATAACAATGTGTATTGGTAGCAATTAGCCGCCCAGTCATAACGTCATTGTAAGAGCGATTGACAAAATCAATAGATCTTTGTTGCTGATAAGGTGTCAACAACTAGCGAGTGTTCTTATTAGAAGGTGATAAAAAGATAAGTGGTTGTCTTTTTTGGGAAAACAGACATCGAATCGCTTTTTTCACAACCTTTCAGCATTTATGCAGGCAGAAATTTGGTCACGTAAAACTTCTCTTATAAATATGCCATTTTTAATTTTAAATATTAAAATCTTTTAGTGTCTGTTTCTTTCAATAAGAACGATACTGTTATGCCGTACTTTTAGTTTATAACACCGATGCGTTATGAATCCATTTCTGGACGTGACGTCAATGACACATGACAACCATTATTAAAAAATATCTTCCAATTAATGTAATACAACTAGACTGTCAGATTTACTGAATGAACCAGATGCATGAGTAAACAACAATATTATTGTTGATAAACTCATAAGCTTAAGAACAGGTATGAATTTAAATCCTTTTATTAGTAAGATATTAATTTGTAGTTTCAACAAGAAATAATTTATGTTATACTTATTTATCGTCAATAAGCATTTGTTTACATTACACTGTGTGCAAACGACTGCGTGGTGTAACAACCTAGCAATACTATCAACCATCTAAAAAGTGGACACTGACAACAACGGTCACCAGTGTCAACAACGGTCACTTTGGTCATTTCCCTTGAATGATCGCTGTTCTCAGGTTTGACTGTACATACAAAAGGGCCATGATGGCCCTGAAGTTCCAGGTACACCAATTTTATAAGACTTTACCAATAGTTTTTAACACCAATTGATCCAGATTCAAACATTTAATTCATATTGTACAGTTGAACATTTCTGGCCAAGGTTCAACAAGATTGAGTCATAAATGTTGGCCTCTAGAATGAAATTCATATTTTTCTAAGATTTAACCTTGTGACCTAGGTTTTTAACCCACATGACCCAGTTTCAAACTTGGCCTAAACATTGTCAAGATAAAAATTTCGATAAAGTTTTATCAATATTATGTCTTAAATATGGCCTCTAGAGAGGTAACAAGGTTTTTATTTAGATTTGACCTTGTGTCATAGTTTTACGACAGGCTTGGTGATTCCAACTAGGCTGCAGGGGCTTTCTAGCCCAGTCTCTATGGCGGGATTCAGCAGTTTTGGAGTAACCGGACATGCAAAACCATGCAATATCAACAATTGCACTGGAACAGAGTCAGCCTTGTTGTGGATCTGGCAAAAGTGAGAAGAGCCATTGATAGGAGGCCGGGAAGAAGAAAATAACACAGCTTCTGCTTCAAGGCAGACAAAACACTGAAAGCAAAAGCTTGCCACTTGGCCAATGTAGTTGGCCTACCAAAGGACGGCCTTGTGGATACCGTGAAAATGGCTCCCACTTGATGATGGTGATTGAAAAAACCTTTGGCACTGTAACCAGCAACTCATCCACAGCCTTTTTTCCGGAATATACAGAAATTATCAGAGTTCCTGAGACAGAGCATGTTGGCTTTAATGTAAGATGATTAACACTTAATTGGGACACAAATGGAATGATGATTTCAGGTCATTTTAGAATGCCAGGAAACCTAGTGCGTTAATTAGGCTAACAGTCAATTTACATGCCATTTTATTCTTTAAAGATCTTATTCATGTCATCGTTGTAGAAAGTTTCTGGAAAATAACACACAAGTTTCAAAATGTCCTTCAAAAGTTCATATGCACTCTATCTTAAAAAGTAAAAGCTTATTCTGAGATTAAGACATAATATTTAAAAATCATTACAAATATAATGGCTGGATATTTGCTTATGTTACTTAAAAATTATGCCTCTCTGGAATGGTTAACACAAAAAAAAATGAAACTATTTTGAAATTAAATACGAGCCTCGCTCTGGGGAAACAGGACTTAAAGCATGTGCCTAAAAGGCCGTTCCAGATAAGCCTGTGCATGCCGTCCACAATCATAAACTGGATTTTTACTAAGAAGAGACTTCCTTTACACAAAAAATGCAATAAAAGCCGAATGTGTCATCCCTAATTAGCCTGTGTAGGCTGTACAGGCTTACATGTATCTGGAACAACACTTTACCTGCATGAATTAAGCCCGATTTTCTTGTAGTGAGGCTCAAATAGTTTTGCAAAAAATGAACGGCAAATTGAAAGTTCAGGCAATAAATGCGGTCTTTAGGGTTTTCACAAGGTCAATATTTGCGGCAGACAATGCAGTATGGAGGACAAACAACAATTGATGGTAAAATTATATCACAAAAGCTCAGGACTGGTGAGCTTTAAAAAAAAATGTTTCTTATTTATATCTCTGAAGGGCTAACCTAAAATAGAGGTAAATCAAATAGTCAAAACTTTACCTAGTGATCAAGAGTTTGGACACACGTGACTCAGATGCGAACTTGGCCTAGGTATTGGCAAAAATAAAATTCAGACCAAGTTTCATCAAGACTGAGCGATAAATGGCCTAAAGTGTGATAACGAGCTTAACGTTTGCTCCACCATTAGCATTTGTGCTCAGGTGAGCTAAATATTACATCTAAGTGTTTAAGCAATCATTAAATAAAAATAATATTTGTTAAGATTGACAAATGACTTTTGAAATATAATACTGTATTCACCATTTCTATTCCTCTTTAGCACTGAAATACAAAACCACATTAAGCCGAATATATTCCCTCCATAAGATATTCAATAAACCTCCGGCAGCAAACAATTTCTGAAGCAACAGTTGTGTTTGCTCACCAAACAGTCAAGTCCAGTGTGACATTCCAGATTTCAGTTCAAATATTGACTGTTAACATAACCCGGTACATCTGCGAAAAGCACACAAACTTTATTGATAGATGGTTTTGTGTCCGTAGCTGAGCCAATATCGCTACAATAAATTGCCATTTAAAAGCTTTAGTTATGTGCTAAACACTGCGGCAAAGTCAGACGATAATCACAATTATATAATAGACTTGTATGATATCATAGCAAACAGAGTTCAGATGTTTTTCTCTCTGTATGTTTTTTTTTATGTTCAATTTCATTCTATTGCAGAGAATTTTTTGCTTTATATTTAACAGCCTGCGCCTTTTGGATTGGGATAAACCATATACATGTATGGATAAACCATGAAATTGGGAAAATTTAACATTATTAATATGATTATAAATAACAGTATTCCAATTGTTTATACATGCATGTTTAAATGCATTTTTAACATTTGTATTATAATGTAATACAAAATTATATCACTGTATAATAAACTGAATAAACCAATCATTGAATTTATTGGAAAGTTTGGAATCTTTTTTGTGGAAATTTTGGTCAGATTTTTTGAGGGAAAATGTTACTTTTTGACAATGGGAAGCAGCCTGTAAGAGGCTATAATTTTTGCCAAAAAATTCACTGAATTGAATTATAAGTGTGAAATGAAAAATTGTTATGTAAGGACCAATTTAAAATAAACATTTGCTTTTACTTTTGTTCATTAGAACAATAAAGATAATTCCAACTCCACTTATAGCATGATTTCTTTCATGACTTTTTTCAAATTAGTATTCTTACAAGATACTGGGTACTTAAATGTATTATTTACCTTAATGTATTTTCAGTTTATTTATAAAACCAATAATATTTGTGTATTCTATATATTCTGGGAATTAATCGCCAGTAATTTTGAAAGCACATTTGATTCAACCATTTTTTTATATTATGAAGTAATTTAGCAACAGTTTTTATTTATGTGACATGTATTAGTATACATAGTATACTAGCTGAATACCATTATGCAATTTAAATAAAATATATTTAAAGTAGTTTTTTAAGGGAAATTGGAATGGCCATCACTCTGCAAAGCATAAAATAGCTGAATTTTCTCAATTCTTAAATGTCAAACCTAATGTATGTGATATAAAAGTGCTTAGGTGTAAAAGCAAAGGAAATGAAATGACCAATATTCTGAATTGAAACCTCAAAATTTACTTAAGCCTATTGACCTGAAAATGTAAACATTGCCGGACCAAACAAACATACAAGTAACTCCACGTTTTCTTTAATAAATATTTAAATAATATTGACATTATTCAAACAGAAATCACTGCATTATTATAAGGCATCATTCCAGAATAATGTACAGTATGACTATTTTTAATGGAGAAACAATAACTCGACAACCTATTACAGCTCGAAAAAATATCATTGTCCCTGCAACATCATTAGCACTTCAATAAGCACTATCAACCTTAAACTTGAGCATTGATTGCTCTGTAAATAAAGTACATGATTGTGTCTGTCCCAAATCCTGTGAAATATTGAAAAATTACCCAACATAAATAGAGGATGTTATTATATTCACACCTCGATCTTTATCTCACTGGCGCAAATCACAGGCACCATGTTATAGCTGCGAAACTTATGATGTGTTTTTAACATATGTATATAAGAACAATTTAATTAGCGTGAATAGTAACATTTATATCCACTTACGTTACTTTTATGAAATTAATTATAAGCTTCATATCAGTATATACTTGAAAACATAACAAATGCTGATACCTTAACAAATGAATTACACATATAGTTTGTTTTTTATATTAAAAAATATATAATTATAATTGAACATTGTAAGTATTAATGTATTATTATATCTCTGATGGTTAAACAATTGGGAGAATATTTTCAACTTCTCAAAATGGACAACTCCAAAACTGCAATAACTCGAGCATTTTCGTCATCCCTGTACAATATTTTCGCTCAAAATCGGGTCCAGTATGCGGCCCCATTCCTAATGGAAAAAAGTACTGTACGTTCCTTTTGTATAACGCACAGTTTTTTACCTCCAAATTTCAAATTAAAAAGTTGGTGCGCATAATACATTGATACAATGCTTTCCTGCCTGTTAAAACGCTAAAAATTCATATGTAATCGTAAATAATCGTAATAGCCTCCATTTTTTCCAGAAAACCACACCCTATAAAAATATAGTGCTATGCAACCCATGCTCTCGATCATATAAACGCTTCTTATACAAAGAATACAAAATAAAGCTTTCCAGTGACGCTGATTAACTGATTGCACAATAGTAAAATGGCGTCCATTTTTAGCACGATTTCATGTCTTGAAATCTTTTTTCCTCCTTTTTGGCATTAAAAAAACGGGTGCGTGTTATACATGGTTGCGCGTTATACGCATTAAAATACGGTATGTATTTACGGTATGTATTTACGGTATGTATTTACGGTATGTATTTACGGTATGTATTTACGGTATGTATTTTTCCCAAATAGTACCTAAAAATTCCCAACTGATGAAGGTCCCCCCCCCCAAAAAAATTATAAAATCTTTTTATCTCCCATCCAGCTATATAAGTTAAACCTTAGTAAATATAATACTGAAAACACTTTTATTCTCAATTTTGAAGCATTTTTAGCACACAACAAGATGTGTTTGTGAAACACTATGTCCCCTTTTGAGTGATTTTGACCCATATATTTGACCTTTGACCTTGAAGGATGACCTTGACCTTGACCTTAATCACCACTCAAAATGTGCATCTCCATGAGATACACATGCATGCCAAATATGAAGTTGCTATCTTCAATATTGCAAAAGTAATGGCAAATGTTAAAGTTTGCGCAAACCAACAAACCAACAAACAGACAGGGCAAAAACAATATGTCCCCCAGTATAGACTGGGGGACATAAAAAAACAATAATTTCCCAATTTTAGTCAAAATGCAGCAAATTTTCCCTATCCAAAGGGATTCTACCATTCCCAAAATGGTGAAAAAAAACACTGTTAAGTTGTACTTTATGTTACTGATGCAACTTTAAAAGACTATCTGCACTATCATTCTAGAAGTCATTAGCAAAAATAAAATCTGCTTGAATCAGTTTCAAACATGTACATGTATGTAATTTATTATCATTCAAACAGAATTCACTTAATTATTAAATCGCATCAGATAATTATGTTGCTAATGCAACATTTTAAGAAAATCTTGACTACCATTCTAGATAGAGGTCATTAGCAACAATATAATGTGCTTGAGGCAGAATAAATATTTACACGCAAGTTATCATTATTTCCAAGAATTTCTTCATTGATTGTTGATGATTAGCTGATCTCAGGGTTTACCCTAAGTTTGATAAGATTATTCTAACTTAACAAATAATATTGTGTCACTTTCTAATTTTATGTTTGTTGGACAGTCCTTTATACAACAGATAATCATCAAATTAATACAAATAATCTTTGAACTCACAATTAAAAGCCAGCCAGTGTTTAACTTTTGAGACATCTTTACTGATGAAAACCTCAACTCCAGATTTGTATCCGTTATCACTTAGCAGGAGGGAAATCCAGTGTTTTTTTGTGTGAAATGTGTTCTCAAAAAGTACATTTTTTCCATGACTGCCAAAAAATTCCTACTTGTAGTTTCCAAAGAAAACAACCTTGCCCAATTTTATAAGGAAAAAACATCGATATTTCCAAATGCAAAGGGCCCCAGCCTCATATCAAGAATTGGGAAGAAAACAACACTGCAAACAAGCATTTGATCTCCTGCTGCGTAGGCAAACACCATAGCCAAAATAGTTTAAACACAAGTTAAGGCAGTAATTGAATATAGGGCCTGGGTAAACAGGAGTAATCCCATCTTGCCAAAAAATTAGCATATAAATTGTGCAATTGGCAAAGATTAATTACCAACGACTGATAAAGAAATCTATACGCTGACTCTGCATATCATTAAAGAAGGATTTGTGCAAAGATATTTTATAGACAGAATTTCACAGAAATCAAGTTTAGCATTTCAGCTAAATTGTACCGAAATGCATTTGGGTTCATAAGTGCTGGTTGTCCCGATGCATGCCAATCTTCAAGCTTGGGCCAGTAATCCATACTTTCAACACTGTAAAAAATATCTTAAACCAGTAACATTAATAAAGAGCTTATTTAGAGGGAAGTGTTACATTATTTTGCAGGTTCTAACCAATTGTTTGGAGCTCAAACTATTATCCTTAAACAAATTAGATTAATACAAAAATAATTTACAGGAAAGTATTAAATTATATTGAGGTTAATAACTATTTGTTTGAAGTTCCAAAGCATAAAATATAATGTGATATCCTTAGTGGTTTGTTTACAAAATATTCATAAATATATAATAATTTGCCAAAACATTTGGATTGCCTGTGATAAAAGTCCAAGTGCACAGAAAATAATTAAATGCCTATTAAAAGAGCAAAAAAAATAACTAAAATAAATTACATTTATTCCACAGAAAACTATTTTGTACGTGGGACGTACATATGTGTATGTTTATGGTTTATGTAAATGCTAGTGCTTGGTAAAAAATTATAAATATGTACAATCAAAGGTAGCTAAAAACAGAGAACATTACTACATTAATCTTTGACGTATCTATCCAGATCCAGATAAAATCAGTGTGTTTATTTTGTCAACATTTTGGGCTGAAATTTGTCCTAAATCACAATCCCAAATGACTGCCTAAAATTCCAAATATAAAATCTAACATTCAAACCTTTTGAAACAATAAAACAACATTCATGTGATATAATTTTCTAGATTGAAAAATAAATAACTTTATTTCCTCCAAATACATGAAGAGCTGAACAAATAAACAGACAAAATTTACAATAGTTAACAAAAAGCAAAAGCATAATATGTACATATTGTACAATATTTAAACGTCGTCAGCAGTAAATACAGTTAACATTTACATTATAAACTGAGTAAACTTATATAAACATAAGTTTGAACTATTATTTATAGGCATGGCATTAAATATTAATATAAGACAGTATTCATGTATTCAAGTTACGGAAATCTACAATACATTTTGTTAAGTCTTTAGGATCACAGTGCCCGAGCAAGACTGTTATATGTTAAACGTATCCTTTTAACACACGATATACAAGGATGGCCAAAACAAAAGGAATTAATATTATTATCGGAAAGAAGACATCACCCGCTACAGCTCTGATTCCCTGATATTCTGTTGGACAAAGCCAGCAAAACTGCACATGTTCCAGGAATAATTTCATTAATTAATTTTAAGTTTACTGGCCAGTAAATTGAAATTTGGACCAGATAAAGTTAGGGGCAAGTTGGTCAGCTATTGACAAAACATCACTATTCCAATTTTATTTCATGGAATTTTGTGACACCAAGTTGATCGGGTATATGAATTATAAATATTTACTTACATGTAGCAATATATCAATATGGTTGAAGAAGAGGTTAAGGCGATAGAGAAAAAATCTGTGTAATAGTCCCTTTAAGAGAGATCTACTTCTCAACAGGGTAGCAACCCATTTCGTACACTTAATTAAGAACAGATTAAGATGAGGAGAAACAATACTTACTAGTAGTTGTAACAGGCTTATTTGGTACATTTATTAGGAAACATTGTTTTAAAATACTGCATTAGCTAAATTTCAAATAAAAAGAAACAAGCAGAACTGACACGATCATGAATAACGGACAAACTGGTTAATAATAATAATAATGTCCCATATTTTATTGTCATTGACTAATTTGCCAACACAAACAACCTGGTTGACCCCATTTTTTTGGTAGCTGAATACAGTGAGGTCGTCAGTTCCGAAAATTCTCCAGTTCCGAAACAAATCGAAATTAATTTAACATTAAAAACAAGATGTGTTTGTGAAACACAATGTCCCCCTATATGACGTTTGACCTTGAAGGATGAACTTGACCTTNTCATTTATGTATTGTTCATATAGTGTTTCAAAGTAACACAAAATCGTTTATTTAGGAGTATTTACCATGCTACATCGTCTGTTGACATTTTTTCACAAGAAATTAACCTGTCCTGCAAGGTCAGTTTAAAGGCTATTTATAGTATGCAAATCTTTTAATTCTGGCAGCCAATCAGAACCCACGAATCAACCGGAAGCTTATTTTCATAATGGTAGTTAAACACTATCAATACAGTCGATTATTTTGATGTTTAAAGACGATAAACATTTGGAAAAAAGCAACAAATCTTAAAGAAGAAAGGTTAATAATTATTTTCATAATGATTCATGGTCATATATTTACAAAATATTTGTGATGTAACAATTTTATGAAAACTACCCACGACTCAACCAGACTATACTGAGTTACTATTAGACTTTAGCATATCTAAAGTCTAATAATTTATAATTTCGTTAGTGATTCGGAACTGACGACCTCACTGTACCTAGCAATTTATTATGGACAATGAAATTGAAATTATCCTTGAATTTTTTATATTTTCTAATAAAAATACGTTTCCACTTACTTTGTAGTTTTTTTTGCAGCAAATTATATGATAAATTCCGATTTGATCGAGGAATTCAGGAAGAAAATAACTAATGTCACCTATAGCAACAACTATGCCACTTTCAGGGGATGCTACTCTGCGCAATCTCTGCACATTGGCTAAAAAGCGGACCAAACTTGTAATGTGCATGTTGAAATAATCAGTGCCATACAATTAACCATGCGCAAACATAATTCTTGTTAGGCAGTCAACAATTTAACGAAAATTGAAAAACTAAGGTTTTAAATAGAAATCGAATTAAGTAAATCAATAACAAATTGAAGTGTTAGACTTTAATATTTGATATTTGAACATTTTAATCATTTATAAACTTAACGATTAACAAATAAAGATAATGCATTAATAAATCGAAATATTGAAAAAAAAAACAGTTCCACTAGTTATATCATTTTTTTTTTTTATTATTATTTATGCAAGTTAAACAACGATTGTCCGATAGATTACGGTACATGCGTTTTACAGACAGGTGTCCGATTTTTACACATTTGTTTCAGATTCACTTCCGGTAACATGGTGGATGAATGAATATTTTTCTAGGAAAAGATGACAAATTGCGTCGATACATTTATAGATTGTCAGTTATTTGAATGAAACACTATTGATTTAACCAAGGACAAAATGAACTCTCCAAATAATAGGAAACGTCTGGCGAAAATCAGGTGCCTACAGGAATGTATTCAATGTTTCAAAGAAAAACGAAAACTTCCTGAGTCCATTTGTTATGTAGCATCCGAAATTGTGTACAAATGTTCCCCAAAATGTTTTATTCAAGTGTATAGTGAACCCTCGACAGAAAGCAAAAGAATCAGGGATTTGAATGCTTCGTCAGACTCGTTAGTTTATGTGAGTGGTGAAGAAATGTGCAATGCTGGAGGCAAATGGCTCAAAGTTGTAAAGGTTTGTAAGAAGTTAAGAAATATCATGTTTTCTTGCACTGCCCTCCATAGAGTTTAAGCTATTTCATTAACTGAACAGTCATTGTAGATTCAAGTAAACCGATTTTTTTTGAAACTGCAGTTACAGGAATTTCAGATGAATGACATGTTTATGTTTCAGTTTAAAAGCACTGCTGGTGCGGAAGACATTGTCTTTGATACAGATGCATGGTTTTTGCTGTACAGCACCAAAACCCCCACAGAAGATTTACTTTCACTTCAAGAAGTTTCACCTTCAGTACCAAAGGATTCCCCATGCAAAGTGGTGATCAGCAAGTAAATGCAACGTTATACTGATTAAGTTATAGTGTTTCAATTGCTCAAGTAAAAAAAAGCAGCTTTAAAAAATTATAATTGAGCTGTGCTCTGGATAATGGGGCTTAAAGTGTCGTCCCAGATTAGCTTGTGCAGTCCGCAAAGTCTAATCAGGGATGACACTTTCCGCAAAATTTGATTTTAGCTTAGAAGAGACTATCTTTAAACAAAAAATATCATAAAAGTGGGAAGTGTTGTCCCTGATTAGCCTGTGCGGACTGCATAGGCAACTCTGGGACTACACTTCATGCAAATGCATTAAGCCCCATTTTCCCAAAGTGCAGCTCAATTTTATTAAAATTTAGAAACTGTCAATTGACAGCTGGCTGATGAATGGCAGGATGGCATCCCCTTCCATTTTTATGCCCCACCCTTAAAAAATATGTGGCCCTATTCCCTGTTAATGCCCCGCCCTTTTAAATATATACCTCCCTTTTTATGCCCCCGGTAGGGTGGCATATAGCAGTTGAACAGTCAGTCTGTCCATCAGTCTGTGAGTCTGTCCGAAAACTTTAAAGTTGCGATAACTTTTGCAATATTGAAGATAGCAAATTGATATTTGGAATGCATGTGCATCTCATGAACCTGCACATTTTGATTGCTGAAAGGTCAAGGTCATCCTTCAAGGTCAAAGGTAAAAAAACGTTAAGGTCAAAATATGGAACTTTAAGGTCAAAATATGGAACTTTAAGTCAAAATATGGAAATTTTATTTCAAAGCGGTGCAGTAGGGGGAATTGTGTTTCTGACAAACACATCTCTTGTTTGTCCTTCTTTCATTGGTCAATGTTCTCGTATATTAGTACATTGTACAGCATTACTTGTTATTATTATCAAATTATTTTTGTATAAATAAGAAACCTCATGGACTAAATGCTGAATGGATGCTTGAATATTAGTAATACGATTTAGTCACTAATAAAGAACAAAGTTTACCAACTAATCAAGACATTTTTTCACGAAAGCGTTCGCTCTGCCCCATTTCAGCCACTCATTGATATGGAATATAAAAAAGGATATATGTGTTTAACTCATGAAAATAGTTTTAAAATAAGTATTATTAAGGCCACAACGAATTGATCAGTTGTTAGATGGAATTTTACCCCTTAAAATAGAAGAGAGCGAGTGCAATAAACATAAAAAAAAATTATTCGCTATTCAGTATAAAGGTGAGCAACAAGTGCAAAATAAAACACAACCACATATTGTGTCCACAATTAGTGAACATTTCTGCATTCTTAGCTTTATATATATATATTTATTTATTTATTTTATTATTTTCCTTTTTGTAGCCTGTATGGTTAGTTTATATAAAATCAATGCACCAGATTAAACAAACACAAATTGCCAAGTACATGTTTCCTGTTTGTACAAAGTACAAGTAATCTTGACTTGTGTTCTATTTATTCCTGTTCTCACTCATGGATTATTACATATGGGAATATTTTGGTTATACATGTGTACAACCAATTCTGTCGTTCTGTCAGATTTAATAACTGTAGATCTTTTTTCAACAATGTTATCCGTCCAACAACAGCCAGTATCTATATAGCATATTCCATCAACTCACATAGTTTTTAAGAGCATCATATTTTTGTAGTTTTTAGCTCAGCTGTTTTCAAAGAAAACCCGAGGTATTGTCATAGCCCTCTCGTTTGCCGCGTCGTATTCGGTGTCGTCCAAAAACTTTAACATTGGCCATAACTTTTGCATTATTGAAGATAGCAACTTGATATTTGGCATGCATGTGTATCTCATGGAGCTGCACATTTTGAGTGGTGAAAGATCAAGGTCAAGGTCATCCTTCAAGGTCAAAGGTCAAAACAATTAATTTTATTTATTTTATTTTTTTTCATGTGTATCTTATCGACCTGCACATTTTGAGTGTTGAAAAGGTCAAGGTCAATGATGACCTTCAAGGTCAACAGTCAAAAAAAACAAAATCCAAGCACCCACAGCCGAGCGTTTGCATCCGCTCGACGGTGCTCTTGTTCATCTTGGTGCACTTCATGCAGTTTTTATTTTATCCACACATAATAAATCTCTCTTTTTATGCCCCCTTTTTATTTTAAAAACGGGGTATATTGTTTTTGGTCTGTCTGTCTGTCCGTCATTGTGTGTGTCTGTCTGTCTTTAAACTTTAACCTAGGGTAAAGTTTTGTCATAACTTTTGCATTATTGATGACAGCATCTTGATACTTGGCATGCATGTGTATCTCATGGCTGCACATTTTAAGTGGTGAAAGGTCAAGGTCATTCTTCAAGGTCAAAGGTCACCAAATTTTTTTTGTTTTAAATCAAAGCGGCGCAAAAAGGGGCATTGTGTTTCTGACAAACACATCTCTTGTTTTAAACATTAAATGCATTTGGACAACATTTCATAGTCAGAACAAGTAGTAGCTGCTGATTGAAATTATGCTGCACAAATATTTGTAACAGGCTCTTTCAGAACAACTGTGGGGTAAATAACATTTAGCAAGGACTAGACAGCTTTGTGCTACAACTTTGTACAATTAATTGTTAAATGAAAAACTAAGTAGTCTACTACTCTAGTATGTTGTGAAATATGTAAGCTTAAAGAAAATGAATTGAAAAAAACAAAACACAAATTGGGTGCACAGCAAAATGGACCCTGTGGGCGCAATAAAGAGAAATATATTTTTTTCCTTTTAAACATTTTTATTTGCGACATATCCAACAAACATTATATCATTTGTTGTGGCCTAAGCATACATGTACTTTCATCAAATCTCAGTAAAACGTGCATAAACCTGCATTTGAAATATTTCAGGTGGATGGATGTAGTGTGTCACCATTTCTCTTTAGACTTACGAAAGAAAAATGTGTATGTGACACCACCCGACATATGTGCCGTATCGAAACTTCAATCAATACCAGTAAACTGGAGTATAGAACATGATGAGGCGTTAGTGAGACTTATGTCCAAATACGTTTCACCTGATAATGGTCAATTAGGAGCTATCAAAAACTATGTGGATGCAATTGAAGTATCTTCATTTATTGTAAGTATAGCCCTTTGCATGCTGGGAAATTTGTCATCTGCTAAATTGTCGTCTGCTGAATTTCTTAGATCATCATTTTCTTTACTTTTTTTCAAAGACCACGATCAGAATAGCAAACAGTTTGGATCCTGATGAGACGCCACGTACTGTGGCGTCTCATCTGGATCCAAACTGTTTGCAAAGGCCTTTAAAATCCGGTTCCAGCACTCAAAGGGTTAATATCGTAGTATTTTGAAACACAGTAATAATTTGAGTCTACATGTAGCTCTGGGAAAATAAGGCTGTATGCATGTGCGTAAAGTGTCGCCCAAATGAGCGTGTGCAGTCTGCACAGGCTAATCAAGGACGACACTTTCTACCTAAACCAGATTTTTGTCAAGAAGATACTTCCTTTAAACGAAAAATCCCATATGCCGTAAAGTGTTGTCGCTGATAAGCCTATGCGAACTGCACAGGTAAATCTGGGAGGACACTTTACGCACATGCATTAAGCCCAGTTTTCCCAGAATGCAGCTTATTTCATAATGGTTTTAAGTTTAAAATGTCTGCAATCAGTCACCCAGTAAAAGCTTGTCACTAAGCTTGTCTTTGCAACTTGCGTACATGTCTGAAAGATTTTAAATTCTTACATCTGTTCAGTGCTTTCATTCTGTCATTGTCCGTTTTAGCGCCTCTTTTCTGAGGCACTAGAATTCTAACTTTAATATACCCAGGGGCTCCTAAAAAAGGGTATAAATGAAAATAGATATAAGCTAATTGAAGCACTAAGTTTGCCTTCACCATGACATGACACAAGTTTGATTTGGAACTAAATGCATATCAAAAGTGAATTTTGACACCAGCGTAGCTAAATTTCTTTGTATATAATTTTGCATACAATAAATTATATCTGTAAATACTGCTAAAATGTTAAAATTCTTACCATTTTATCAAAAAATGTTTAGATAAGGAGCCTGGTTCTGAGAAAGCTGGACTAAATGCATGTGTGTAAAGTGTTATCCCAGATTTGCCTGTGTAGTCTTCACACTACACTTTACGCACATGCATTAAGTCTAGTTTTCCCAGAATGCAGTTCTAAGTCATTCATGACACAGATTCTTTTATCTACCAGGGAGACTACGGTGCCTCCAGTTTAACTGACGGTGACCCGGAGACATTTTGGGAGAGTGACGGCACAGCAGGTCGACATTGGATCAAACTTAAAATGAAGAAAGGAACCATAATTAAGTAAATATCATAGGAGGTTTCAATTGTGTGTGTATTTTTCGTGACCATATTGGTGTAGGTAGCGTTTTCAGGATTGAATTGCACAATGTCTCTTGTATTGCCTAGGTGCTTAACTGAAATAATACAGATAAGAAAACCATTTAGCTGCTATGCATCTTCATTCACAATAAATTGGTAGCTTCTGTGCTCAATTTTGCTGATGACAAAGTTCTCAAATGTATAGTATCGTAGTTATTTCAGTCACTTTGCTAAGTTAGTTTGGCATGGCTGCCAGGCGTAGGGCTGTTTCTGATATGTGCAGAGCTCCAGATAAGCATCGTTTTATCGTAATTACGATTTGTTTTTAAAGAAAAACGAAAAGAAAATCAAAATCCATCGTATCAAAACGAATTGAGACAGACGGATCCGAATTATGGCCGGCCGTTTGATCGTACGGAATTTTCGAGATTTCCGATACCGGTTCTGTGAATAAGTTGATTGTAACCAACAATATTCGCATTTCCGTTTTTGCCCTTCTGTTTACAAAATTAAACATGGCGGCGGCAAAGCGTGGACGAATTCAAAAGAAACTTCATGCTGCGACAGCGCCAAGTATACTTGGTTTCATTTTGCGGCGAGAACAAAGTCCAAAGTCTATTGTTGGCAGTTTATTATCTTATATAGCGTCAAAAGCGGTTGATGAGGTGGAATCGAAATTCTCCGGACCCAAACATCGCGGTATCACGCAAAAACAGAACAGTTCAGTTCATTGTTCATTTAACTAGCAAGTAAGCGAAATGATAGTGACACTAAAATGTATATAAACATTTATTGTTCAATAGCAGCTTGATGATGCCAGGCCAGTCTCAATTAAATGTACACTGATCTTTTAAAATGTGACCCGTATGCACACAGTAGCTAATGCAAAGGTCAATGGAGTTAAAAGGTTAGTTTGTTATTATATATTTTTCATTGTAAGAAAAAAAACTAATTGAAGATGATGATTTTTGGAAAAAAACTAATTGCGAAAAAAATCTTGTAGTGAAAACTAATTGACCCGAAACCTTATCTGGAGCTCTGATTAAATACTCATTAAGACACTTCTTTCTATAATTTT
>VMBQ01002862.1:5539-27891 GCA_007657795.1 Dreissena rostriformis | reverse complement strand
TACCGTATTTTACCATGTATACCGCGCACCCATGTATAACGCGCACCCAATTTTTAAAAGCCAAAATGGAGAAAAAAAAAGAATTTAAGACCAAAAAAACTAGCAAAAAGACCGAAAATGGCCGCCATTTTTACTATTGCGCAATCAATAATCCGGTTCATTGAAAAGCTTAATTTTGTATCCAACAATAGGAAGCGTCATTATGATACGGAGCATGGGTTGCATAGCACTATATTTTTCTGACAATTTTGTAATTTCCCAACAACAAATTAACAGTCCTCGTGCATTTCATGTAAAACATGGCAAATAAGAAATCATGTACATCATGTAATTCTTCCTCGGGGAAAGCCTGGGCTTTTAATTTGAAGATGAATAAAAACTCGTAAAGACGATAGCAAATGAACGTTTAACAAAACACTGTTGAACGTTCAATATTTATACACACTGAGGTGCGATTGCATATTTTCACGTTCTCAAATGTCAATTAGTGTCTCAAATGCCAATTAGCGTCTCAACAAGTTGTGGCACAAATTGCTCAATAAAAGCTTTCAATTACAAAGTACAAAAATACCCTGTTCGCACCTACCAATACCCGCGAAAATGACCTCCTTCACACTTACCTTTACCTACTCTCCGCTATGACGACAACAACCCTGATCAAAATTCGTCAATAAAAACGTGTAAAAACACAAACAAAGACATAATTTCACATTTTATTCAAACATTAAAATTTTTGTCCAAACTGTTGCTACCCCGTTCGTACCTACTTTGCACAATATTTGTTGTTTCGACAACAGCCCCTTCACTCTATAAGATTATAGGGTGTAGTTTTCTGTAGTTGTCTGAAATAACAAAATGGCGGCCTTTACGCTCATTTACGTTTAGGAAATGACTTTTTCACATTTTTTCAACCAGGATTGCTTCCTACCAATGTATAACACGCATCAACTTTTTAATGGGAAACTTTGAGGTAAAAAACTGCGCGGTATACATGGTAAAATACGGGTATAAAAGAAATATATAATAAATAAAACTTGCCTACTGATAAAAATCATAAATAATTCAAGGCGCCTGATTTTTATCCAGACATTAAATCGAGAGGTGAACGGAAGACTGTTGTAACTCGTATGAAATAAAGAAGGAGATACAACAGTTTTCCGTTCAGCCCTCGATTAATGAGCTGTGTTCTGGGAAATCTGGGCTTATTGCATTTGTGTAAAGTGTCGCCATAGATTAGCCTTTGCAGTCAGCACAGGCTAATCAGAGATGACACTTTCCGTTGTTATGGTTTTTTTTCGCTTAAAGGAAGTCTCTTCAGAAACTATTGTCCCTCATAAGCATGTGTGGACTGCACAGGCTAATCTGGGACGACACTTTACGCACATGCATTTAGCCCAGTTTTCCCAAAACAAGACTCATATGTACACACATTTCTTGCAGGTGGTCGTCACGCTATGAGCAGTGGTGGGAGTGCAAGTTTGTGTCGGAGGGGGTCATAGATCAGGGAGGTGGTTTCCGTGACAGCATGTCGGACCTCTCTGAGGAGCTGTGTCCGTCCTCCAGCGAGGGATTCGTGCCCCTGCCGTACTTTATACGCTCACCAAACCAGGTGTGTGGAGGTTTTCTTTTGAATGTTCCATCTGACTGTCTACTAAGTGTAAATATTTATGCTATGAATGAAAAAATGGGGAGCCAAAAAGTTGTCATTCGGAATGTGTGAACACTGGTGTTTTTACTAGAATTTACGTAGGTTCAAATATAAATGTCATTTCAAGAGCTTGTGCATCATCATTAACCCTTTGAGCGCTGGAACCGGATTTTGAAGGCCTTTGCAAACAGTTTGGATCCAGATGAGACGCCACAGAACGTGGCGTCTCATCAGGATCCAAACTGTTTGCTATTCTGATAGTATTGTTTCAAAAAAAGTGTAGAAAATGATGGTTTTAGAAATTCAGCAAACGACATTTTAGCAGACGAAAAAGTTCCCAGCATGCAAAGGGTTAAGAATCAACCTCACATCTTTCGTCATTATGCAAATATTCATGTGACAAACGCGCATATTACAATAAAAGTTGTACCTAGGGATTGGCGGAGTTCCAAATGAGGTATACAGGGCAACAATGCATGATTTAACAAAAAATATTTTTCACTAAAAATCGGAAAATGCAGCATGTTTTGATGCTAAGAAATAAATATCCCTGCGAAATAAATGTCAGTTTCTACTTTCATTGTTTCTGGTTTGAAAATATTTGTCATTTAAAGTTTGTCTTCATAATTACGACTGAGTCGACCAAATTTTATCTCTGCAAAAGTGAAGAAGTTTATTTGTAAAGTCTGTAAACATGTGAAAACTGTGAAAATATGAAAATACAGAAATGATATCAACCATACATAGGAGTTTTTTTTTTGTCTGTTCATATTAAAAGCGGCAAATAATGTACTGCTTTTCTCCAATCCATTACAGATTGCCGTCCATTACATGTTGAAAAATGCTGAAACATTTCTTTCAGTTTACTGAAGACTCGAATATTAACCGTGATGTTTTTGTGCCTAACCCCCAATGTCGTGATTTCCCACGCTATGAGTGGATAGGTCAGCTGATGGGGGCGTGTCTACGGGGGAAGGAGAACCTCGTGCTATCGTTACCTCGCTTCGTATGGAAGAAACTCGTGGGTGAAAGGGTCACCTGGGAAAGAGATTATTCAACTGTTGATGCTTCATCTGTAAGTATATTGGATTATTGTGTCATGATTATTCGTGACATGTTCCACTGCAAAATATTGCAAAATCATTTGTATTCATCGGCATAAAATTTTGTGGTTTTTCCATAAATTACAATTTCATGGGCATGTAAATTTGTGGATTTGTGATTATTATTTTTAAAGACATATTTTGTGTAAATTAGCGAGTCATTGTAATATTTGTCCTTAGTATATAAGGGGAGAAGTGACTATAGGAGGTGGGCATTGTTTATCACATGCCAATTAACTATGCCATTGTTATGACGAAACACCAGTAGGCAAAAATATGTTTTTTTAATCTTTCTAAGCAAAGTGCTGAAACTCTTTCAATGCAGTGTTAACCACATGTTGTCATTTATTGTCTTCAAGCTGCCGCATATTGACTGATAAAAATGCAACATTAATAAAAAACACAATACACACTCTGGGCATATAGTTTGTTAACAATAAGCGCTTATCCTATTAATCAATCTTAACGAACTTAATACAGGTTAACTGCATTACTACAGAAAATGTCAAGTGTCAGCTATATTAACAGCTGAATGCACTCTCAGTAGTGAATTGGACAGCCAAAAAAACACAGGAAGTTTGTGTGGATTACATGGGATAATTATGTCTTTTGTTCCTATGGTAATTTGGTCTTTTAAAATTAAACATTCAAGTGTTTATTGAAATCTTAAATTCATGGATTGGTTAACAAAGAAATAATATTAAAAAAAAATGTCACACAAATAAAAGGGCTTTTGCATTACATGTTGTAAGAAAATAGGTATTTCTCCGCTTCTATATATTGATTTGATCATAGTTTTAGTGAAACATTTAATAAACATCACTCCCTACTCAAAAGGATTGTTCCTAGCATATTTTCTTTTAAATGTTTTCAATGACAAGCTATTTTTACAACAAGCAGTTCCTGCTTGAGGGCAGATTTTATCAAATATTATTCTCAAGAAATTTCAAAAACTGCGGGGAGAGAATTTTATGATTCTCTAGTATGTAATGCTTTGTTTGCAAGCAAATCGGCTTTCTCAAAAGTGTATTAAAAATTCTATGTTTCTACTGATTTCAGGTGAAGCTTATTGACACGTTGGAGATGTCGGAGTCTACCGCAGATTTTTCCGCCTCACCTCGCAGTTGGTCGTGCACGTTGAGTGACGGGTCGGTAGTGTTAATTAAAGTCGACTGGGAGGGTAACTCAGTGCCGCTGAAGTATGAAGACAGAGAGCGATACTGTAGCGAGGTGCGACGAATACGAATGACAGAGTTCGATGAGCAGGTAAAAACTTTTTCATATTTTGTTGAGTTGTCTGCGCACATTATTGCACATCACATTTAAATGAGGTCAAAACGTTTACATTTTGAGCTTGACTATTCACCGAATAGTCTGAGCTATACTACTCACCCAAATGTTGGTTTCACTGTCGGCTCTGCGTAATGTTCTGGTTATCTCCATATCACTGTGCCTACTACAGATATGCTTTGGAAACTTGCTACTAAGCTACATTACTCTGACCTGTAATTAAGCATGAGTATGGCCCTTTTTGTGTTTAGAAATTCCTTTAAGTTAAACGTACTAGTACTCCATATATCTGTATCCACCAAGGTACTAAAATAAAAATTAACATATGTGTTCAGAGTATTTATGGACATTTACTGTCCAAGACCTACAATTTTGACCAGTTTTTAAGCAGAAGTATGCCCCCTTTGCACTTATAAAAGTCCAGGTAAGGTTTGCATTTAAGATTCAAGTTTTGGTCCAGGTTTGCATACAACAAGTACATACTCTTTTAACTACTAAAACTTCATACATGTCTTCGGATCATCATGGGAGGTCACTGACAACTGCTGTAGAATCTTCATGCTCTGTTACAATTGGGCAACCTAGAAATTTAGTTCCACAACCAGTGCATTGTATATACATGTATCCCAATCCCCTGGTGCTCCTATCTAATTGTTGGCTCTCTGTGGTTTCTATCTCCATGTTTGTTGCAGATCGCCGCCCTCAGGTCAGGCCTACTAAAGACCATCCCCCAAGCCGTCCTGGACCTGCTCACCTGGCAGGAGCTGGAACAGAGGATCAGTGGAGACCCGGAGATCTCCATAGAGGCCTTGAAATTATCAAGTAATAATATTTCTGTACGATTATTTCATTTGTTGTGTACATGTATAATAAATTGAGCTGCATTCTGGGAATACTGGGCTTAATGCATGTGTTTAAGGTTTTGTCCAAGATTAGCCAGTGCATTCTGCACTGCACAGGCTAATCTGGGATGCACTAACGCACATGCATTAAGCCCCATTTTCCCAGAGCAACCTCAAGTAATAACAACCATGTATTTCTGTAGGATAGTTTCATTTGTTGCGTAAATGAATTTAGTTGCAATACCTGTGAGGATGTTGTTGAGAAAGAACTTCATTAATCCAATCAAGTTCTTTCTCAACAACATCACTGTTATTTAGGTGGAATTGGTTAGTTTAGATAATGGCAAATATATTCTCAAGTTAACCTCTGAATTCTAGTATATCATTATAACAGTTGTGTCAAAATATTTTAAACTTTTACTTAGTGTAAATAAACAAATTCAAAGAGAAATCATTAGACATGAGGGAAATTGTGTATACCAAGTTTTAAATTAAAATACTAGGGAAAAGGGTCACTTAGGTCTTTAACAAACTGATTTAATGTTTTCAAAAAATGTTTTTATTACCAGTATCTTGCGCAAACAAAATGGTTTCTGGAATGATAACATTAGTACCATCATTTTCTGCCAAAATGATCATACTAATTAAGCAAACATGTGTATACTAATTATTCAAACATGTTTATACTAATTAATAAAATATGTATATATTAATAAATTATCAATGTATGTCAATATCAGCTCACTATGATGACGTAGATGAGAAGGGGGTCCGTGTGAAGTACATGTGGGAAGCCCTGAGGAACTTCTCGAACGAAGATCGCAGCCGGTTTCTACGTTTCATCACAGGCCGCCGGAGACTGCCAGCAACTGTGCATATATCATCCGGCAGAGAGTACGTTTACATGTTACATTCTACTTGGCAGTTACATGGATTTGAAATCGCTTGAGCGTATTTAATGTGGCAAACAGCGAAGACCCAGATGAGACGCCGCATGATGCGGCGTCTCATCAGGGTCTGCGCTGTTTGCTTCTGCCGTTTCTTTAATAATACAAGTAACAAGATTGCGGATGTGTTCAGATGAAAAAAGAAGCCTCAGTATGTTCATGTAAAAACAAGTCACTGTCTTTTTGTTACATTGCTGTTGCATTTTCTTCAGAAAATATATGTGCCTCACTGTTGGAAAACGGTACTTTATGCATGTGCATAAAGTGTTGTCCCAGACTGCACAGGTTAATCAGGGACAATTTTTTTTCGTCTAGACTGGATTTTTGTTTGGAAGACACTTCGTTTAAACGATAAATCTATAAAAAAGGGAAAGTGTCGTCCCAGATAAGCCTGTTATGGAACTGTAAAGCATATACAGCTCAACACAATTAGACTCAACCCTTGACATTGATCAATGACAGCAATGTCTTAGAATGTTTGCCCGAGTCTAGACTAAATACAACAGTTTCACATCCAACCCTTGATCAGATATTTAACCTGGGACTGGCTCAAAACTTGAAAGGCCAATTAATGTAACAGTGTGTTAACTTCGGACCCAAAAACAATTAATTTTAAAACCAATGTTATTATAAACATTTTCAAATTATATGAGGAAACACATTTGTTAACAATTGATACATGATATGTTTAATGGTTAACAATTAAGTCACATAAAAAACGTGATCCAAAAATTAACAGCTGTAATCTTAACTGGGCGTTTTAAGTTTTGAACAACCAGGCCCTGTACTGTTCCAGTTCACACGTGACACTTAACAAGTTATTTATAACGTTCTGTTGCAGCAATGCAGTGGACTGTTTGCCCGAGTCCAGCACATGTGGGAACACCCTGTACCTGCCCAACTACTCGAGTGCCAAGATGGCGGAGGAGAAGATTCGATACGCCACCTACAACTGCATGGACATAGACACCGATATGAACCTTTGGGAGGACTAGTACTATCTCAGACATTGTACAACTGGGGAAAGATACAGCGCCAAATAGCAGAATCTGCAATCATTCTGTACCAGATGAAAAAGATTTGAACCTTGCTCTGTGAAAACTGGGCTTAATGAATGTGCGTTAAGTGTCGTCCCAGATTAGTCTGTTCAGTCTTCATAGGCTTATCAGGGATTACACTTTCGGCATTTTTGGATTTTTTTGTTTTAAGGAAGTCTCTTCTTAACAAAACTCAAGTCTATGTGGAAGGTGTAGTCCCTGATTAGCCTGTGCGGACTGCACATTTTCCAAAAGCCCAGCTAATGTCTCTTTAAAAAAAAACATTGATTTACCAAACATTTTCTAATATACCATTTAAAGGGACCGGCGAGTCCTTTACTTTTTTCTGCAGTACAATTTAGTTTTCCCTATACTTGTTCATGATACAAATGCTGACTGTGATTCTGTAACATACGATGTTGTGATTGATGTATACCTGCTCGAGTGCTACAAACTTGTTGTAACGGGAAAATCTTGTGATATTCTGGTCATGAGCCAATGTGAAAACATAGACTATATAGCAAAGATAATTTGGGCCTCTATTAAGTCCCAATTATATGAAATTAGAGCCCTGTAATAGAAAACAAGAAGATCTCAGCCCTAAAAATGTCAACCCAAGAGCCTTTATATACACTGGACCATAATTGAGAATGAAATAGTTTTCAGGTTTCTCCCCAAGCCATTTGTTTCCGTCACTGCCAAATAAAAGTAGTTGTTTTCCTGTTGACCAATAAGTTTATTGGTTTATCTTAATAAGCCAATACACACAGTTAGATAGCGCTATAATAGCCAAATGTTTGAAGTTGTTTATAAGCTTGAGATTTTTTAAGCCCCCTAAGGTGGGCATATAGTGATCATTGTTCGTCTGTCTGTCCGTCTGAAATTCCGTCACACTTTGCGTTTAGATTTCGAAAAATGTGGAAAAACACTTTGCATTTAGGTTTAGAAAAATGTGGAAAAAGGGGGCATATGTCATCCTATGGTGAAAAACCTTGTTTTAAAGATTTTTTATATTACATATGTGTGTCAAGACGACAGTTAATCATCATCATTAAGTTTATTATACTATTTCTGAAGAAATAGTCTGCACAATATAAGTTTCATACCTTCCATTTATTACCTACATTGTATTTATAGTTTTACAAAGACCAGTAATTATAGATAAAGATTTCAGTATGCATTTATTTAACTTAGTGGAAATCTGACAGTATTTATGAATACATGTAGTGTAAATCACATAATATACTATATGTTGGTGTGTTCAATCAAAATTGACATGCGATAGCTGCTGATAGTTGTTTTTGAAGATTTTGCTGTAATAATGTTGTGTTTTTTTATACCCCCGAAGGTGGGCATATAGTGATCGGACTGTCCGTCACACTTTGCATTTAGGTTTCGAAAAAATGTGGAAAAAAAATTTGCGTTTAGATTTAGAAAAATGTGGGAAAAGGGGGCATATGTCATCCTATGGTGACAAGCCTTGTTTTTGCTTAAATAGCCTACTATCACTAGCATACGCAAAACTTATATATTTCTTATCATGTGCATACCTTATTCTTCTTACGGTGACTAATAACCGCAATGTTAAGCAGTGCATATGCACAATATTTGTACATTCTTTTAATTAATACTTTCTGTAGGCTTACTTTCTAAAACTGTTAATGGTGTTACTGTTTTTTGCTTTAAGAAAATGCAAGCATAATCAACTGTTATATGCAACAATTTACGCATGTAAACACTACTACTGGCATGTGTGAAGGAAAATGAGTCGTGTTCTGAGAAAACTGGGCATAATGCTTGTGCGTAAATGGTCATCCCAGATTAGCCTGTGCAGTCTGCACAGGCTAATCAGGGACGACAATTTCCGCTTTTATGGAATTTTTCATTTAAATGATGTCTCTTCTTAGCAAAAATCCAGTTTAGGCGGAAAGTGTCGTCCCTGATTGGCCTGTGCAGACTGCACAGGCATTTGGGATGACACTTTGTGCACATGCATTTTGTCCAGTTTTGCTTGCTTTAAGCTTGAGTCAAAGCTTGAGTTAGACAATGTTCTCATATTTTTTCATCCGCCGCTGACTTGTTTACATTAACTTTGGAAATTTTCGCACACATTTACATGGGTATAACTTTGTAAGCCGATTGGATAGGACCTTGGAATTCTTTGCGGGAGAAGCTGGCCGTTTTCACCACTGCGAAAATGTCAAAACCCGCTTTCGTGCCAAAACTGAGATTGGCCATTTTCGCGGGGAGGGGACAATATGCTACTTTGTCAGCTATAAAAGTCACACAAGATTTCATTGTCTCATTAGGGAACAGGGTAGCTCCTGACCAGACTTCCCAGATGCGCAAACTGGTCTGGAGCCCATTTGTTGACTTCGCTGCTCACATGCAAACTTTGCCTGACCGTCTAAACTAAACTTTGTTAAACTTGGTCCCAAAAATGTGTGTGGAAATTCCATAGGATAGCAGTGCATGTGTGAAATTAACCCTTTGAGCGCTGGAACCGGATTTTGAAGGCCTTTGCAAACGGCGTCTCATCAGGATCCAAACTGTGTGGCGTCTCATCAGGATCCAAACTGTTTGCTATTCTGATAGTATTTTTGAAAAAAAAATCGAAGAAAATGCTAATTTTAGAAATTTAGCAGACAACATTTTAGCAGACGACAAATTTCCCAGCATGCAAAGGGTTAAGAGCAAGGATCTTGTTTTATATTGAGTGTATTATAGCACTGTTAATCCTGGGGCAAGGTAACACAGATATTAATATTTTGAAACAATTCAGCAAGGGTTATTCAAAAACCTTATTTGTGATTTTATGGATGGTCGGTCTTGCGAAAGTGTTTGAAATGTATTCTTGTAATTTATAGTATGAACATGTGTTAGCATAATTGTTGATGTTTTATTATTATTATACATGTATGTACAACATTTATTACTGGATTAAAACAAATGTTTATAGCTGTTTTGTTGTTGATTTTCCAGGGATAAGAAATACATTGGTATGCAAGGTGCATGTAAAAATTGAACCATTACATTTTAAAATCATTAACAATTGCTGTCACTGCAAGTGCCAAATGCCCTAGAAGTATTTTTTTACCCAAAAGTGTATTCTTGACCTTCAAAATTGGGAAAGAAAGAAAAGTAATACATATTTATTTAAAAACAGAAATTTTGTTGCCCTGTATTGTTATATTTATGTTCATTACAATTAATTTTGATACATGTACTAATATTTGTTTTGCACAAGAAACTAAATAATTATTGAAGAATGATGTGATGATACAGTTTGAACTGCTGAACGTAGACGTCATATATTAATTATCAGCCAAGCTCCACCTGTCATCGGTTGTTTCGCCCCCTTATGCTTGGTACAACCTCAAGGTGGCGGGGCAGGTAGTGATGGCCAATCACTACCTTGTCTACGATGGCTTCCAATTCAGTTCGCTGCGTCTTAACAAGAGCCAGTTGGATGCTCGTTCAGCTGTCTTGCCCAGAGCGTGGATTGTAGTGTTCCTGACTCTTCCTTCGGCGCCCAGCGCTCCAAACATCTTCCACACCGACTGTGATGGAAATCCTCTGCATCCGACTTCCACCGGAAAGATCCATGTCTTCCAGCCTCTATCTCTGCATACATCAAAAGTTATGGTTCTTGTAATGTACCCTGAATTTCCTCTCAAAGTCTTACTTCAGTATATGAAGTTTCATTTGAATCCCTAAACTGATTTGTATGCCCCTCAGGTAGGGAGGCATATAGCAATCAGTCTGTCTGTCAATCTTTGTGTCATGCCATTTTCCGGACCTTTTTCCTAAACGCTTTCAAGTATTGACCTATATGACTTACAGATAAAATGTGAGTTTCATTCCCGTCCATTGATTTTTGGCAAAGTTATGGGCCTTGGACTTAAAAATTTTGTCCGTTTGGCATTCCATTTTCCGGAGTTTCTTTACAAAACGCTTTCAGATATTTGACTGATTTCTGGTACGCGAGTCCTACATGACTTACAGGTGAAGTGTGAGTTTCATTCCGGTCCATAATTTTTGGCAAAGTTATGGGCCTAAGACTTATAAATGTGCTCTATAATAACTGTTGTCCAGAGGTTTTTTAAGAAACACTTTGATATTTAGCTGATTTTTGGTATGTGAGTACCTACATGACTCACCTAAGGGTCGAATCTTTGTCAAATATCAATGGACCAAAACTTCGTCATGTTTTCAATTGGAATATACATGTAGCTGCTGTGTGGCTAAAAAGTGCAGTAGGGGGCGTTGTGTTTCACAAACGCAGCTCTTGTTTAGTTATGATCTGCAAAAAAAATTAACTATGCAATTGGGCTCTGCGCTCGAAATATACTAAGGGCCATGTAACAAACAAAACAACACTAAAACAAACTAAGTGTTAATTTATTTCATAATGTATAAAAAGCTGTACTGAATATACATGGTAAATGAATATATATACAATGCATAATTTCTATGGAATGCACAAGTTGTCAACTGTAACACAAGAATGGAAAATTCACACGTAGACCTGCATGTGTAACTTCTAAAAATATTATTCCTTCCGTAAATTCAAGTCTTGCTTGTCAATCTGACAATTTGACAAAGTAAATTTAGTTATGAACTTGTTATTCTTTTTATTTAACAACATAAATGTCCATCCAAATACACCGATTTAATGTTATCTTTAACAAAGGTGGACAAACTATAAGGATTGGGCTGTACCAGTTTATAAAGATTGTAAGAGAAATATACATTCTGTAGGTGTATTGACGTAACAGGTTCTGGGCAGGTATTTCCAAAGCTTCTTAAGGAAATCTTAACTTAAGTTGAACTAACCGGTAAGTTTCTATTAAAAATCCAGTGTTTTCTGTGTATACAAGCTACTTGCGTTCATTATAATATCCGTTTGCATCCGTATAGTTAGTAGACTTTTTAAGCTGACACTTGGCTACTTTATGACTGCTGTAATTATATACTTGCATGTCATACATTTTATTGATATTGCAACTTTTAATGGAATAAAAGTTTAAAGAATTTTGTCAAAAGCTTAGTGATTACAGGCCCAGATCTCAATTGAGCTTGCAACGAGATTGCACTGACAATGGCAGATAAAACAAATTCTTGCTCAACACTTAGTTTACATATCTACACAATATGAAATTCTGCCAGCATCAAAACTTAAAAAAGCACTCTGAAGTTACATGAGAATTATTTAAATTGAGTGTTTAAATTTTGAATAATGGACAATACAAAGGTTAGTCAATAAATGTCTTATACATGTTATATATAGGTACTGTACAATAGTTTCTATATACAACCATCTCTTTTCTACACATATAAAAAATATATAGTAATTAACACAAACGTGATGATGGACATGGATAACTGAGAGGAAACCTATCAGTGATGAGGAATGTGACTTGATCGGATATGTACTCATAGAAAATATACAGAATTATTAAGAAAGAGTTATGAATAATGTACAATGAGTTGCAAACTTAAATGAGATAAAAAAAAATTGGTAGCACGCAAGACGATATACAATATTCATGAAATACAAACTTTGTCAACAAGCAGATATATTTTGACTTTCAAGTTAACACATTCATTAATATTTGACCACAGTTCAACTTGTGTAAGAAGTTCTATCTTTATTGGAGAATCACATAATGATTAAATACTCTCCTGCTGTCTCAAATGGATCTTAACCGTTTGGGAATGTAATCACTAATCTTGAAAATACATTTTGTGTCCTGCAAAATGCTCATTTTTTACACATCCTTCCAAGAATTATGAAATCTTTACAAAACATAAAATGTATGTACATAATTATAGACATCAAAAATTAATATACATGAAATGGATCATACAAAAATAATGTAAGCAAAATAGAATCAACAGCTCAACTGGAAGTCAGCATATTTAGTTGAAAATTCAAATGTCTTATTTAAGACACCTTCCAAATTCAAAATTGATTACAGTTTCTAAACACTGATGTGAAAATGTCTCTAACAACAACCTTTGTTTAAATAGTAAAAAAATAATTATGAAAAACATGTAAAAGAACCCTGTTAGATGTTCAATAGGATGTGTAAGTGAATTAAAAGAGCTTAGGCCATATCAGAACAACATGCAGAACAAAAAAAAACGATTTTCAAAGAGTTGTTCTACAAAAAAATTATATTACAGACAAGTTGAACAATACTTATACGATCCACCATCATTAATCTGTTTCTCAGTGTTCACTTTCACAACTCAACACCACATGGTTAGCATTGTTGCCATGGAAACTATGAGCAAGGCCAAGGTGGGGACAGCGGTGCTGGCTCCACTCAGGACCCACAGGGTGATGGGCTTGCTGTAGGGGTTGTTTCCGGGGTCAAACCTCTGGGGGCAGTCATCGACTGAAAACAGTCAAATCAAATAATGAACTACCATAAAAGGATGTGTGTGTTCAGATAAAAAAAATAAACACCTGAAAAGCATCAAGACTTTCACCTTACTTAAAATTATTGTCATAATTTAATAAGAAGGATATTCTTGTTTAAATTAAATCCAATTTAAGTTAGAAAACAAATGCATTTATCATACCAGTACTTTAATATTTTCATGCATACAGGTCAGTGTCCGGTTAATATTGGAGAGCATTTACTATAACACAAATCATGTACGTACACAGTCGTTCACTCTCTGTGAGGTCAAGGTGCAGACCGGTGCCTGGCAGCTGGTAGTCAAGGGCCTTCTGTACGCGTGGGCACCGGGCGTTCTGTGCCCGTGACATGTACACGCCCGTCCAGCTCTTCCTCTCATACACCTGAAGATGTATATCCATGTTAGAATGAGTAAAATTGGTACACTCTGGCTCAAAATAAGACTAAAAAATCTGTAAATAAAAATTTGACAAAAGCCATTATAATTTATAAGGATATTCATCACATTGTCAACATAATCAACAAACAACAAAACACTCGCTTAACATCATAGTTTATATGTAATCATCTTATAAAGAATATGCCACCCATGACAACTTCATTTTACTTCCTAGTATTAAAAAGCCGAAATAAATGTTGTCCCTGGACAGAAGTGACAAGATGATTATTTTTTTAGTTTGCAAGTCCAAATTTCTGTTAACTTAAAGTCCTGTATAACTGATAAAAAAGTACCCATGCTAAACTTGCTTAGGAACAGGGCTTTCATTAACTTTCATCAATACATTAAAACTTTCACAAAGATCACAGATAATGTTAACACAGATCACAGATAACATGAACACAGATCACAGATAATGTTTACACAGATCACAGATAACATGAACAGTGCACTTACCCAGCATCTGTAGCTGGAGATGGCGTCCTCCTCATCCCATGTGACCAGGTACGACTTCATGTCCTCCATCCAGAACCCAACACACGTCAGGATGTTGTCAGGCTCATCTGAAACCCGAAGGCCAATATTCAAACTGCTGTATCATGCATGGGAATTTTGCCTAGATGATATAGTTCTTCAACAGGGCTTCCCTTCACTCAAAATTTTCTTCAGCCATATTTAACTTTGTCAAATTTCTACTTATTTTTGCTACTTTATGAGTATTTATAGAGGAAAAGTTGTAGCCAAATGGAATTTTCTTTAGCAAAATTGATCAATTTGTGCCATTGGCTAATTCGGCAAATGGAAGAGTAAGCCTTGTTTATGATCAGTGCTCTACCTTTCGAATGATTGCCTTCAAGTTATGTCAACCAGTCGACGTAAACGTGGGTTTTGATGGAAGTATTTACATTTAAATAAAAAAGTGAATTTCAAAAGGCGAACAAAATTGTTTTAAGCCAAACATTCAAACAGAATCGTTTGAAAAATTAGAAATTAATATAGCAGACAATTTAAACACAGATGATTGCAATATGTTTATCATTAGCAGAAACTCACAATTATCCCTATTTCAGATAAATGGTTCATTTCCCAATTACATATGCTCAACTAATCTACTTAACCCTTTGCATGCTGGGAAATTTGTCGCCTGCTAAAATGTTGTCTGCTAAATTTCTAAAATAAGCATTTTCTTTGATTTTTTTTCAAAGAATACTATCAGAATAGCAAACAGTTTGGATCCTGATGAGACGCCTTTTTCTGTGGCGTCTCATCTGGATCCAAACTGTTTGCAAAGGCCTTCAAAATCCGGTTCCAGCGCTCAAAGGGTTAAACCACCTCTTACATACTGCCAATAAATGCCAGTAACACAACCAAAGAACCACATACCGTACTCTCCAATGGGACGACCCCTGTAATCCACAGACTCGCAATACTCCGAGTCAATCTGTATACGAGTCATGGTATTACTGCAGGACTTGAACTCCGTCACCCAGTTGCGGCAGTAGATCTGCACACGAGGCTTCTCAGTGACACCGCGGACACGTGTGCGGTACTTCTCCTGCACGGACATGAACAGCTGGTTGAAGCTGTAGCGACCCGCAATGGGGCAGGGGACTGGTGATGGGGGATCCACTGCAAGAAACAGTGCAAGGTCAGCATCTTCTGATTGTCCCATTGCATTATATTAATATTACCTTTATAATACAAACATGACATGTGAAGTTCATGAGATAACCAACAACAACAAGAGCTGAACCAAAGATGGCGCTCAACTGTTCTTCTGCTTTGATAGTATTATTTACATTTTCTGCCAGTCCCCTGATGTAATAACTCTGAAGACATATTTTACATTGAATATCTGTAATAGTTATCTATTCAGTTATCTGCCACAAAACTAGATTTTCATAATTTTGCCATTTTAATTTAATATAAATAACTATGCAAATCCCAAGCAAGGACTGCATATAAGCTACCTACACACATATGTGTTGTGTTCTGAGAAAACTGGGCATAATGCTTGTGCGTAAATTGTCGTCCCAGATTAGCCTGTGCAGTCCACACAGGCTAATCAGGGATGACACCTTCCGCTTAAATGACATTTTTCGTTTAAATGAAGTGTCTTCTCAGCAAAAATTCAATTTAGGCGGAAAGTGTCGTCCTTGATTAGTCTGTGCTGACTGCATAATGCCAAGTTTTCTGAGAACGCGACTCATATTTCAACACAAAACTCCATCATAACAGATACATACAGATCAGTGTCTCGTAGTTCCACTCATAGTTATCTCTGTCAAACACAAAGGCGGTCCAACTGCAGGCTTCACGGAACGTCTTCGTCAGGAACTGGATCGGGTTCAGATCTGCAGATGATGACTGAAACTGGTACGGCTTTCCTAAAATAAGAAAAAATAGCAAATGTTTATGTACTGTTATGGGATTTTTAACACTAAATTTAAGTCACTGTGTTAAAGTGGATATTTGTGTCCATCTAGCGACCAGGCTGTCCAAGGTTCCGAGAGGTCTCAGGTTTGATCCTCACAGTACAGTGTGTGATCATTCTTTAAATCACCCAAAAGACACCAAGTGCTGGTCTTACCAAGGAAACAGACTTCAGAATGTTTAGTTAAACCTTTCATTTTAGCATGATTGAATAAAAGTTCTAAGGCTTATTGAGACAATCTCGAGTCTGTTTCCTGGGTTGAACCAGTACTTGGTGTCTCAAAGGAATATCTCCTTAACACTCCCAGAGTGATGTTAAAGCTTGTACATTCATCTGACTCTGGGAAAACAGGGATTAATGCATGTGCATGTGTTGTCCCAAATTAGCCTGAGCAGTCCACACAGGCTAATCAGAGTCGACACTTTCCGCTTTTATTGTATTTTTCTTTAAAGGAAAAATTCCAGTTACAGCAGTAAATGTGGTCCTAAATTAGCCTGTGCTCACTGTACAGGCTTATCTGGGACGACACTTAACCCTTTGAGCGCTGGAACCGGATTTTGAAGGTTTTTGCAAACAGTTTGGATCCAGATGAGATGCCACAGAACTGGCGTCTCATCAGGATCCAAACTGTTTGCTATTCTGATAGTGGTCTTAGAAAAAAAATCAAAGAAAATGCTAATTTTAGAAATTTAGCAGACGACATTTTAGCAGATGACAAATTGCCCAGCATGCAAAGGGTTAACAAACATGCATAAAGCCCAGTTTTCCCAGAACGAGGCTCTTATGTACATAAACAGTAAATGTCAAAAGTAATTTATTGATACAGCTCGGAAGGCTCCATACAGTCTCATCAACTTACCGACTCTGTATCTCACAATGCTGTGATGCCTGGACACGATGTCAAAGCATGTGAAGTCAATCTCACTGAAATAGGTGAAGATATCAATAAGAAATGTTTGTTTCTCATGATTGAAATCAAATGGAGCAATAAATTATGTTGTGTAACTTTTATTCAAACAAATTGAACAATTAAGATCGTTGATCTCTATCAAAAACTTACATTTTTTTTAATCATTTAATACTCACATATTTAGTGAAACTAGGTTAAGGCAGCAATGTTAGATGTTCATTATCAAATTGAAAAAAATAATTAAAATGTGGTCCTGTTGGGACAAACTTGTTATATAATAAACAGTTTATTATGCATTTGATGTTCTCACTTTCATCCAAATTCACAAAATAGTGATTGTCCACTAACTTTACCTGTTTGCACTCAGGGGCAAAGTGAAAATGGCTATATGCATCCAGCATAAAACCAGAACAGCCTGCATGTTACTTGCAGTCTGTTCAGGTTTTATGCTGTCTGCTGCTAATCAGTACTTAAAGATTCCACATGAGGCCTTTAAAACTTGAATCTAGTAAGAAAGGTATTGCATTTAATTTGATTTTCTAAGGGACTACAAACTCATCTAAGTGCCTATCTGAGTGATGAAGGGTTTAACCCTTTGAGCGCTGGAACCGGATTTTGAAGGCCTTTGCAAACAGTTTGGATCCAGATGAGACGCCACAGAACGTGGCGTCTCATCAGGATCCAAACTGTTTGCTATTCTGATAGTATTCTTTGAAAAAAATTCGAAGAAAATAATAATTTTAGAAATTTAGCAGACAACATTTTAGCAGACGACAAAATTCCCAGCATGCAAAGGGTTAAACTCACAATTTGCCAACAACATTTTAAAGCTTTCATTTCCAACCCTAAGATAAATATGAGAAGCAACCAGCATTAAACCTGAAAAGACTGCGAGTTACTCGCAGGGTGTTCTGGTTTTATGCTGGTTGCATATAGCCATTTTCACCTAGCTTCTGGAAAGGTTTAACATCAAAACTCACCATTTGCCGACGACGACCTTGGTCATGAGGTACCTGGTCCCCTGCGACTGCTGACAGGAATAGTACGTCTCCTGGTACTCGTACTCGTTGATGCGCGTGTTGAAGTAAATGTGCGTGTCGTTGATACGGATGTTCGACATGTACTGGACCCCCTGGGTCAGCCAGGTGCCCGTCAGGTTACGCGGGAGACTGCACTGCGGCGTGAGGAACTGGGTGGCCGGAGTCACTGAAAATGAGTCAATTAACCTATATTATGGTGTATTCAGGATAGGGTTTTATTCGTATTGCCCGGATATAAGTTTGTGAAAAATAAACATAAAAACTAACAAATTCCTTTCAGGACTGTGTTGTACAGTTCAACCATGAAGTGAAACCATTTGTAGAATAAAAAACAATATCAACTCAGTAACAATTAGCTTGATCCATCCAAAAGTTGAATGCCAATTGCTACAAGATTTGGTTTGAGCGTTGTCCATGGTCGTTGTATGCAGACTGAAATGGGTTAAGCATGCAATGGTAAGCTGCTATCTGTACGTGTCTTGTTGTATCTCTATTTTAAGTATGCCACAATTTCTGTGGCGTCTCATCTGGATCCAAACTGTTTGCAAAGGCTTTCAAATTTAGTTCCCGCACTGAAAGAGTTAATGCATGTGCGAAAAAGTCATCCCAGATTTGCCTGCGCAGGCTATTCAGCGACAACAATTTCCGCCAAGACTGGAGTTTCATTTATAAGAAACTTCCTTTAAACGAATAATTCCATAAAAGCAGAAAGTGTCATCCCTGATTGGATTGTTCGGACTGCACAGGCTTATCAGGGACGACACTTTACACACATACATTAAGCCCAGTTTTCCCAGAACAGGGCTCAAATAAATTCCCTAAACTAATTTCAGTAATGCACTGATCAAAACCAAACTGATTCACTGATTTCAACAGCCTCCTCCACCCACAGTTGTTCAGAGAAACAAGAGCAATGTCGAGCGGATGCCAACGCTCGGCTGTGGGTGCTTGGATTTTGTTTTTTTGACCTTTGACCTTGAAGGTCATCATTGAACTTTTCACCACTCAAAATGTTCAGGTCGATGAGATACACATGAAACCCCCCCCCACCCCAAAAAAAAATGTTTGTTTGACCTTTGACCTTGATGGACGACCTTGACCTTCCACCACTCAAAATGTGCAGCTCCATCAGATACACATGCATGCCAAATATCAAGTTGCTATCTTCAACATTGCAAAAGTTATGGCCAATGTTAAAGTTTTCGGAACCGACTACGACGACGCGGAAGACGAGAGGGCTATGACAATACCTCGGGTTTTCTTCGAAAATAAAATAAAATGGAGAACAAGGGCTGTTTGTAAAACATGCATGCCCCCCAAATGGGCTGTCAGTTGTAGTGGCACCCATTGTGTGAATACGTTAGAGTATGATTGGCAATTTGAGGAAAAATTGCTCGCATGACTCATGGAGTTGCTTCAACCAGATATTTTTGAGATATTATAAAATAAACCTTTGACCTAATGACCTGAAAATCAATAGGGGTCATCTGCCAGTCATGATCAATTTTTAAGTTTAAGTTTCGTGATCCCAGGCCTAAGTGTTCTTGAGTTATCATCCGGAAACAATTTAACTGCTTCAGGTCACTGTGACCTTGACCTTTGACCTAGTGGCCTAAAAACCAATAGGGGTCATCTGCCGGTCATGACCAATGTCACTATGAAGTTTCGTGATCCCAAGCCNTATGAAGTTTCGTGATACCAGGCCTAAGCGTTCTTGAGTTATCAACCGGAAACCATTTTACTGCTTCAGGTCACTGTGACCTTGAGATAGTGACCTTTAAATCAATAGGGGTCATCTGCCAGTCATGACCAATGTCCCTATGAAATTTCGTGATCCCAGGCCTAAGCGTTCTTGAGTTATCATCCGGAAACCATTTTACTGCTTCAGGTCACTGTGACCTTTGACCTAGTGACCTGAAAATCAATAGGGGTCATCTGCCAGTCATGACCAATGTCCCTATGAAGTTTCATGATCCCAGGCCTAAGCGTTTTTGAGTTATCAGTCGGAAACCATGTGGTGGACGGACCGAACGACGGATGGACCGACCGACATGTGCAAAACAATATACCCCCTCTTCTTCGAAGGGGGGGGGGCATACAAATACAAAGTTGAGATTTTGAAATTATTCCACAAAAAGCTGAAGTTGATGACATTGTTTAAATCCAAATTTCCACTTAAAAGTGTATGTAGTTTGTATGTTAAAGGACATAGAATAACAGGGCTTTTTTTCTTTCTTAGATAATGGCTGTTTTTCACAAAATTTAGAAGTTCACTAACAAATGTTCAAAAATTTTAAAAAAATGCGACTCATTTTTTTTACAATTTTGTTGCAACTTATTTTTTCACAAATTTGAAAAGTTTGTGACTCATCTTTTCACAAAATAAGGGGCCAATGCCCCTTCACAAAATGGCAAAAAAGCCTGTAAAATTAAGTCCATCAGTGTGATAATTCAATCTAAACCAGGTCCAGCTAATTTACCTCTAGTGAGCACCAGCTTAAAGGGACCCACAAAGGCGCTGTCTAAATTCGTGCACTGGGCAAATCTGGACATAGACCATCGAATCTTGTTGAAGGCTTCTTTCTGGTTTCTGTTGGTCATCTGAAGTGGCAAATTTAGTATGTGTACATGTATCTGCAGGACATTTGTGTTTACCATTACTGTTTATTCAAAAGTGAAGTACTTGGGTATGAATTTCAAATTATACAAGATATATTATCCACCCTAGAAGTTTTGTCTTACAGGAGGGCCTTAAAAAAAAAAAAAAAANAAAAAAAAACATCACAAAATCCTAATATTTTTTGCCCTGTTTATAAGAAAACTCTTGACAGTAGTTTTCCTAACAATTTATGGAAAAGGATTGTGGTCAAATTGGGATTTTTTAAATCAATAAAAATGCAAATTTGGGAATTTGTTAACGACAAAATGGACCGAATTGGGATTTTTTATCAACAAATATTGACACATCAGGCCATTTAGGGAAAAAATGCAATTTGCGCGAAAAGTTCACAGATTTAAGAAAAATTAATTGAATACAGTCGAAACTGGCCTAACGGTCAACTCGAAATAACGGTCAACTACATACAACGGTCAGTCTGGACTCCCCCCGACGAAAATCACTCTATATTACACTTCGGAATAACGGTCAACTCGAAATAACGGCCAACGGTCAGTATATTTCACTCCCAAAGTCATTTTTGAACTCAAAACAACGGTCACGAGTTTCGAAACGTAAACACACAAATCAATCTGCGTTGTTGTATTTTACCTTTGACGTCATAGCGTCTATTGTGCGTCTATTTTGCGGGTAAAGAATCTGATTGCGGTAACTGCCTTTGATTATTTGATAATTGCTTTCTATTATCAGTACATTTTCATGTGTATGAATTATGACGGCATGAGGATGATCCTTTAATTTTATAGGGAAATGTTCTCATGAATGATAACGACTTAGCGACGATTTAATTTCTGATTGCATGTGCAAGTTACAATAACAATGTGTATTGGTAGCAATTAGCGGCCAAGTCATAACGCCATAGAAATAGCGCGTGACAAAATCAATAGATCTTCATCGCTGATAAGTTGTAAATAACAACACTTATCTGCGTGTGTTATTATAAGAAGGTGATAAAAGGATTAGTGATCGTTTATTTTGGCACAACGGGTATCGAATTGCAACTTTTGTAACAAACTTTCAGCATTTATGGAAGATGACATTTTGTCACGTAAAACGTCTGTTAAAAACTTTTGGATTCTTTTACATGAGAACGATATCATTATGCCGTACTTTCGGTTTATAACAGCGATACGCTATTACTTTTGCGGACGTGACGTCATTGACACATGCCAACCGTTAGGTAAAAATATCTTCCAATGAACATAATACGAAATGTCGGATTAACCGAATTAAAGAGATGCATGAGTAAACAACATTATTATCGTTTATAAACTCATACGTTTAAGAATAGGTATGAATTTAAATCAATTTATAAGATATTAATTTGTAGTATTCACTATAAATAATTGATGTTATACTAATTTATCGGCAATAAGCCTTTTTTAAATTAGCTATGTTTACGAAATGAAACGACTGGGTGGGGTAACGACCAAGCAATACTACCAACTGACCAACGATCTAAAAAGTGGTCATCTTAAAACAACGGCCACCTGTCTACAACGGTCACTTTGGTCATTTCCATTGACTGACCGCTGTTTTCAGTTTCGACTGTAT